>JAJOOR010014974.1:0-25364 GCA_036250505.1 Solanum acaule
TTATACACTCTATCAAACGACTAAGTATATTATTTCATGTTTTCTCCCTTCCAAAACGAAATGTCTTATGATTTTGTAGAGAATATGTTGTAAATATACAAAATGGTGCATTTGTTGATGATTAATCGAAATGCATTCATCTCCTTAGGCAGATTAGTTGCTTGTGCAACAACTACAACTACTATAGTTGCTGCTACAAATGCAACTTGGGTGGCTAGTGCTTGTTGAACTGCTTGATGTGCCATGATAACCTTATTCATAGCAAAAACAAACAGAATGCGATGGAATATAAATAAATGTAATCACAATAACCACCATTAAGTAAGATCTTTTTTTTTTGTAACGATGCTAAAATGTGATACGCTCAAAATTACACCTGAAGATGATGTAACACGATCATATGCAAATATAGTAATCCAAATAACTAGGTCGAATTCCACATGAAATAAGGAGAAATACTACTAATTGGACAAATATTTGATTAGCAGTCTAATTTATATTTTGTGAAAGTACATTTGTTTTGTTTTAATATAAAGACTAAGATTGTTGAAATAACTTTGTGATAATCTATATGATTAAAGAACTAAGGTCGTCTCACTTTAATGGGATGTACCGTTCTTGGTTTTCATGCAATTATAGATAATTGAGTTTCTAGATATGCACTTAATCTCTATAACATCACTTAATCTTTTTCAAGAATTGAACAATTTATCTCAACATTTTCTAAATTATTACGAGTTATTCAAATAAGAACAACTAATTATGTCATGTAAATTCAACTTATCCCTAAGAGAATCTATTAAACAAAGGTTAGCGCCTTGAATTCATGCAAACTATTTCTATCAAATTTTAATTTACTTTCTCAAGCAAAACTAAGATATTATGTCGCAGATTGATGTTTGCAACCACCAACCAAACAAGAAAATATGAATAGTTAGATATACTAGTTCTAAAAAATCATACAACACACGAAAACCTTATAAATGTTACACCTCCATTGGGTCACAACCTCGATAGAGGATTTAGTTATTCATTGCAAAAAGAAAGCAATAACAAGAATTGATTGAAGTCATAATGCTTACTTTGAATTAAAAATGTTTGAATTAACTTTGTTCTTCGTTCTTTACAAAATCTTCGAAAACTAGAGAAAGAAATATTGCAATTTACAAAATACTCAATTCTGACAACTCTCTATTAAAAAAAACCCTATGAAAAATATTTATAATAGCCCACAAATTTTAACTCCTTTTAATTTAATTATCCATGGACACCATCGACGGTCTCATCCATAAGTTGTGCATTATACTCTATTGTAAGTTCAGCCTTAGGGTTTCTGATCCTCCATTGTGGATTGATTCACGGACTGTGGGTTCTATCATAGGTCTTTCCATCAACTTGATACTCTTCAAATCTATGAATTTTGAATGTGACATATGGTCCATAACTTGTTCATTTGCAGACCATTCTTTTTGCACCTTCTCTGAATATTTTAACGATAAGACCACGGTCATATCTCAACCGAAGGTCATGGATTTCAATTTTATGGTAATTTCTCAATTTTTCCTCCTTTGGCTATTTTGACATCTAAACATACAAAATAATAATGATAAAAACATAAATTCACTCCTGAACTTGTCTCGAAAAGTCAGTTACACGCTTGATCTATCATATGACGATATATTATACGTCTGTACTACTCAAAAGTGAAATTATTTCTCCCTTGAGATGTATAACACCACTCTCACAATGGGAGGTATATCACACTCGTGCCATATTAATATCATTTCACTGCCATGTCATTCAATTGCTTCTTCTTCAATGAACACCACCATGGAACCACTACCATTGTCACTCTATTAGTAACAAATCTATATATTTCAGCTCAAAAAAATCAAAATAGCTACCACAAATTTCACCACCTACGATCAAATCCCTCATCGAAATCACACTATCACCATCGTCCCCACAAAAATTGTAAAAATCCACCACAAAATTCAACACCAATAATCAAATTCATCACCAAAATCACATCATTACCATCAAAAGGTACAAACCCACCACCAAATATTACCACCACTATTATCAATTTCGATTTCTTCTTCTTCACCACCTTCATTCCCACTTCTTTGTCACCCATCACCAACGAATTCATCATTATATTTTATTTTTAAGCTCAATCATCAATTTTATCAACCACCAACAAAGTTGAAGAGAAATATTGAATACAATGGAGATGGTGAAATCGATAAACATTAAAAGAGGATATGATTGAATGTGGGGGGGGGGGGGAGGATTATGGTGGTGGTGGGGTGATAGGGTGGGGTCATTTATTTTTTTACATTATTTTTGTACCAAAACACGTTTTTTTTTTTTTTGTACTTATTCTATTTTTCGTGCCAAGTCAGTTTTAGGAGGGTAATAAATAAATTCACTTTTGAATAGTAAAAGTGTATAATAGGTTGTCGTGATAGTTTAAACGTGTAACGGATTTTTCGGGACAAGTTTAGTGCTAATTAATGCCTTTTACCAAAAAATATTCTTGAGTAAATTTAATATAGGGAAAATGGTCAAGAATACCCCTCAACTTTCATTTATTAATTGACCTTACCCTTACTACCTTACTATTAATATCAATTTATTCATACCTCTACCGTTAATAAACTTATTATATGTACCCCTCAATTGGATTGAAATCCCCAAATCAACTAAATTACCCAATTTCCTCTTTTTCTATCTGAACCCGGCACACTTAACCAAATTAATTCATACCAAATTAAATCTCCAAACCCATCTCTTTAATCTTCTTCATTTCCTTCCTCCATTGAAACACTTTTGAATCTTCATCATCTCCTTATATCCATCTCTGCATAAATCATGGTTTAACGAATAATAACAAATTAACACGAAAGTTTAGGATAGAAGATGAATTGTGTACATGGGGTGGGGGTAGTGGTACATTAGTTGATGTAGTTCTTCATTGGTTTCATCGTCCTTTCACACCAAGGAGGATGCAATCTTGACTCAACCCTATAATTTTGCATAATTTGAAAAAATAAGCAAGTTTTCTCAGTCATCTGTCAACTGCTCCAGTCCTAGCTATGGAACGCTCATCTTTAAGGTAAAGTATAGATGTAAAGCTTATGGAGGAAGCTTGAAATAGTTGTAGCCATTTGAGAGTACATACAAGATAGGTGTTACACCCCGAACCTACACCCTAGACATGGCCAACACTAAAAAATCATTGATGGTCCCTAAGCGAACCCTTGGCCTGACTAACTACTTAGCAGAAGATTACAATAGGCATACGAAAGCTTTAAACTGATGAACATTTAAAGAATAAACTGAGTCTCAAAGATGTCTAAAAATACAAAGTATAAATGACAAAAAGATAGATAAAACATCTGAAAAGAAAACTAAAATGCATCTCTAACTTGTCTATCTATAAAGCTTCTACTGTCTAAATATAAGCATCGAGACAAGACTCATGACAAACTCCAAATACTACTACTAAGCAATAAAACTGGAGTTCTTTGAAAGTAAGGAGATCTCACCAAAAGCTGACAAGTGGTTGAAATGATCTCAATGAAGCGCCCGTTGATGATCTTGAATACTTGGACCTGCATCATATAATGATGTAGCATCGAATGACGTCAGTACATGAAATGTACGATATGTAATAAAGCTAAAGGAAATAGACAATTGAACTAAATAAAGACGATAAATTACTCAACTAAAGTAAAACATGAATATGAATGAAATCATTAAAAAGCTTTATAATAGACATGTAATTATAGCAATTATTTTTTGTGGGAGTTTCTCTAATCGAAAATCATCACTATGAGCCTCGTGATGATAAAACGTCTTTCCGAGGTTGTCAGAACTGCCCTATACTTTGCCAAGGTATAAGACGCAACTTAACTTATGGATCCACTAATAACCTCCTTGAGGCGGTGAAGAGTCACCCAAATTTTGTACAATCCTATCTACTTTGGCGGCGCATTTTATGGGGTGGGTTTGAGTTGTATTAAACCTTACACAAATTGGTGCTTAATACTACTTTCAAAATATATGTATTAATTTTCATATAATAATACTAAATGGGTTGAATTAAAACTTAATAGATCTTTTTTAGGAAAAACTGGTCTGAAACTATTTATGCTCTTCTTAAAATAAAAATATTTTCTTGTAAGTTTTGGGTTGTGGGTCGCCCATGTAGATCTACCCGACCCGACCTAACCTGATTTTTCTTTTCTGAAAAGAAGATAAGTATCAATTTGAAAAGGTGTGGGAACAGTTACTTTAACTGTTCCAATGTATACTGTTTTTTCCTTTTAAAAGTGGGGTTAACCGTTTTTTAGAAAATGGGGGTAAAGAACACAAAAACAAAAAAATAAAGGAAGGAAAAAGAAGAAATTTCTTATCTTCTTCACGGATATTAACAAAACAAAGTGACATTCAGTTTGTGGAAACATAGCTTTGATTCCTTGAGTTTCAAAGTTGGACTTGGAGCAACCTTTCACAAGACTTCATTATCATTTCGGTGTTGTTAACAGGTACACAGTCTCATTCCTGATACAAAATTATAACAATGGTATCAAGAGCCTAGTTAATTGCATTATATTCAAATAATATAATTGTTCACAACTTGAACTCATCTGTTTGTTGTTTGAAAGTGTTAGTATCTAATGTAGATCTAATACTCCTTTAATTGTTTGGGGAATCAAATTTTGTTGTTATAAATTGGTTGTTTGAACGTGGAGAAATTTTAGTAAATTTTTTGTTCATAAGAATGAAAATATATTCTGAAGAAGAAGAAGCAGTAGAAATAGCCTAATTTCTACGGGATATAAATTAGGATGACTTTGCTAAAAAGAAAGAATTCACTAGTCATTTATATAAATAAATAAAAATAAAAAGGGTTGTCCTTTACCAATCAGAATTTTCCTTTATTATTTTTTATTTTTTTTGGCTTGTAGTACTATAGTAGTACAACTCTTCTTTTTTTAAAGAAAAAAAAAGGAAGAAACGTATATGCCACTATAAAGAAACAAAAAATTGATTATGTTGTACTTGTTCGGTAAAAGTAGTAGTACTCTTTAATATTTGTTTGTTGAATGAGTCAACATGAATTTTATTATTATTATTTAATTGATTGTGTTGTACTTTGTTCTGAAAAAGTAGTAGTACTCTTTAATATTTGTTTGTTGAATGAGTCAACATAGGATTTGATTAACATTTTTTAAATAATAATTATTATTTTTTAAAGGGAGAAATATAGTACTAAAAAGGGTTGGTACTTTATAAATAACCATATGTTTATATATGAGTGGAAATAAATTATGGTTTTAAAAAATAATTAGATTGGTCTTATAATAATTCTCATAGGAGTAAACTCGTTTTTTAAGTATAAATCCTTTTGCCTTCTACCAGAAATTTGTGACATATATTGTCGCATTAAATGGTCTTTAACCATATTTCTATTTTTTTGTTCCCATTTCAGATATGGCTGAACAGGAACATGATCAAATTGCTCCAAGTGAGAGTGGTATTAATAGAGGAGCAAAAAGAAATGGTAGAAGGATGCGACACAAAAGGATCAACCAAGAAAATGATTCAGATTTAGAAGCCTTAAGAAATGACTCAAGAATACTGCAAAATATGAACAGAGATAAAAGAGCATGTAAAAGAGAAGGAAAAAAATTATTTGAAGAGTTCAAAAATATCAAAATGGACTTGTCTGACCAATTACCTGATTTCCTCGAGAAATTTTGGATTAAAATTGATCAAATTTATGACTATTACATCTATGTTGAGGACTACGTTGGATTAGGTATTCTGTATAATTCCTTACCAGATTATTGGCAGAAGGAACTAGAAGATACATCTATCAAAATTTGGTCTTAACGAACCATTATGGAGGTTCACAGTGAATCTTGAAGCTAGATGGCTAGTGTGATCACATAGAATAATAGTCTAGTATAATAGTATTTATCTTAATTTTGCATATTGTGTAATGAACATCTTTGATTATGTTTTAATATGAATATATGTGTTTTATCCTATTTTGGATAGGTGTGTTGTTATTATTTTATGCATTATCACATGGTGTTAGTTGTTAGATATGTAAATCCTTGCAATTATGGCCTAAAAAATATTAGTATACACATTAAGAAATTAGATTTGAATTTTGATTAAATATTTAATTTGTAGATGATGATTGGATGCATAGGTGTCTTTTCGATTTTACATTAAATATGAAATCTGAATGAGAATTGATTTGCTTGAATGTGTATGTCACATGCATAATTGATTAAAAATTCTTGCATGGTTATACCTCATAATAGACATGGCATCAAAAAGTATCATTGCTGACTTAAACAAAGGTGAAAAACTTAACGGTGACAATTACGACATATGAAATCATAAAATATGGTATGTACTGGAAGAGCAAAATGCTCTGGAAGGTATAAACCATGTTTTGAATGAACCAGAAGAGGGTACAACACAGAAGGGATCTTGAAGTTTATAAAGCTTGGAAAAAGCTAATTCCACTGCACGTGGAATAATAGTTAGTTCTATGGTTGATGACCTCATACATGAATGTGAGGAATTCCCAATTTCTCATGCTATGTGGACACATCTGCGAGGAATGTATGGGGGTACGTCTGTAACCCGCCTCCGACAGTTGACTATCAAATTTGACACTTACAAAAAACGTCATGATCAGAATATCAAACAACACCTTAGGGTGATGTCAAATATGATAGCTCAACTCAAGAGTGTTGGCCATGTTCTTTCAGATGAGCAACAAGTTCAGGCAGTGATTCGATCTCTTCCCAATAATTGGAAACATTTGAAGGTTAACTTGATCCATAATGATAGCATCAAAACTTTTTCTGATGTTGCACGCCATGTTGAACTTGAAGATGAGCGCCTTCGTGCTACTAAAGCTGCTTCTAATGCCTTTGTGGCAGAGTCAAGTGGGCTTCAAGCGTCAGAAAAATTGGAAAAAGAATGGGAAAGACCAAGAGACTGGAGAAGGACCCTCTTAGAAAAAGAAGAAGCCAAATTCCAAGAAAGGAAAATGGTTTTTCAAGAAGAGAGACAAGAGCAAAAAGAAGTGCTACAATTGCCAAATGTTGGGGCATTTTGCTCGTGAATGTACTGAGCTGAAAAAGGTAGCATTTCTAAATGCATCTCTAAGTGCAACATATGTTTCTAGCACTTCTTTACTAACTGAATCTTATCCTATGTGGATTGTAGACTCAGGATCCACCGACTACGTGAGTCAAGATCGAGAAGCATTTGTGGAGTTTTGTCGAGTTTCATCTAAATCAAGGTGGATCTACGTGGGAAATAATGCGAAACTGGAAGTCAAAGGGATAGGCACTTGCAAAATAGACTTGCGTGGTGGCCATTCTTTGATGTTGCATGACGCCCTATATGCACCAGAGATTCGACGAAACTTAGTATTTGTGTCTGTTCTTTTAGACGTTGGTTTTGATTTGTTTTTTAGTCGTAATGGTGTTAGAATAACTCTAGATAATGTTTTATATGGTTTTGGACTTCGTTATGACCGTTTTATCGTATTAGATTGTAATCCGTCAACTTATGACTATTATGTTGACCGTTGTGTAATGGCATGTTATTCAAGTAACAATGATATTAATGTTATTACATGGCATGCAAGATTAGGTCACATAGGGCAAGATCGAATGAATAGGTTGGCAAAAGAAGGACATTTAGGTTCTTTCACCAAGATTGATATGCCAACTTGTGAAAATTGTCTTGCTGGTAAGATTACGCGTAAACCTTTTGGGAAGGCTAAAAGAGTTGAATTCCCTCTTCAATTAATTCACTATGATATTTGTGGTCCAATGAATGTGAAGGCAAGGTCTGGTGCTACATACTTCATTACATTTATTGATGATTTCACGCGCTTTGGTTATGTCTATTTGATTTCTCATAAATCTGAAGCACTTGAGTGCTTTAGAAGATAGATGAATGAAGTTGAAAATCAATTAGATAAAAGCATAAATGCTTTAAGAACTGACCGAGGAGGTGAATATTTGTCAAAACAATTAGAAGAATTATGTACTGAAAAGGGTATTATCAGAAAGTTAACTACTCCTTATACACCTCAACAAAATGGTGTAGCTAAAAGAAGGAATTGAACATTGTTGGACATGACGAGATCAATGATGGCGCAATCAAATTTGTCTATCTCTTTCTAGGGAGATGCATTATTGACTGCGGCTTACATATTGAACAAAGTGCCTTCTAAATTAGTGTCTTCCACTCCTTATGAACTTTGGACTGGTCATAAAATAAACCTGAATGATCTACGACCATGGGGTTGTGTAACATACATTAAAGATTGTTTTGGTAAGTTTGGTAAACTAAGTCCAACATGAAAGAAATGTATATTTATAAGGTAATTTGAATGCTCCAAAGGGTATGCGTTCATCGATGAACTAGAGGATGGAAGTATTACTGAAATTGTATCACGAGATGTCAGATTTTTGGAAAATGATTTTCCCAAAAAGGGTGAAATAGATGAAGTTGAGCCTCTGTTTGAAATGTTAAATTCAGAAGATCAGATAATGTTGTCAAACATACTTGATAATTCAATGGATCAAGAAATGATTCTTGGTCCAAGTGGGAGTTATGAATCCCAAAATCCTATAGAGGAATCTGAACTTCAAATACGTAAGAGTACAAGAAAAGGTGTACCTGATCATATGAGATTGAGGATTATGTTTTCTTGGTATTCCCTATAGAATTGGATGAACCTAATTCTGTAACAGAGGCCTTATCGAGCCCTGAAAGGGATGAATGGTTAAAAGCGATGAAAGAAGAATTAGAGTCCATGAAAACCAACAAAGTCTGGGATCTAGTTGACCTTCCTAAAAAACGTAAAGCTATTGGGAATAAATGGATTCTTAAAGTTAAACGTAAATCATATGGGTCAATAGAAAGACATAAAGCACGATTGGTGGCAAAAGGTTTTACTCAAGAAGGTTGAATAGACTATGAGGCAACTTTTTCACCAGTTGTGAAGTTTACATCCATACGATTACTTTTAGCTATTGTTGCACGTTTAGATCTAGAATTACACCAAATGGATGTGAAGACTGATTTTCTCAATGGAGAATTAAATGAGGAAGTCTACATGGAACAACCAGTAGGTTTCGTTGTTAAAGGTCAAGAAAAGAAAGTATGTAAATTGAAAAGATCAATTTATGGCCAAAAGCAATCTTCAAGGCAGTGGTATCTGAGATTTCATAAGGAGGTGATGTCATTTGATTTCATCATGATCGATGAAGACCATTTCATCTATGTGAAAAAAGTCCAATGGAAATTTCACAAGTCTTTCTCTTTACGTAGATAATATTTTGTTAGCTGGAAATAATTTGGAGTATATGAAAACTGTCAAGTCATGGCTTTCAAAATCATTTGATATGAAAGATATGGGTGAAACATACTATATGTTGGGTGTTAATATCCAAAGAGATCGTTCCAAGAAATTTTTTAGTTTATCTCAAGAAACTTATATAAAGAAAATATTGGAACATTTTCGAATGAATAGTTTCAAATTCATGGATACTCCTGTAGCAAGGGGTGAAACTTTAAGCCTTGAAATGTGTCCAAAGACTGAAAAAGCAAAGAAAGACATGTCTCGAGTTCCTTATTCTAGTGTTGTCGGGAGTTTGATGTATGTAATGATGTGTACTCATCCAGACGTTTGTTATGCCGTGAGTCTAGTTAGCAGGTATCAATCCAATCCTGGAAGAGATCATCGGAAAGCAGTAAAGAGAATATTCTGATACCTGAAGCGAACTGCAGATCATACATTGTGTTATAGTGGATCTGATTTATTCATAAGAGGTTATACAGATGATGATTGGGTTGGTGACCAGGATGATAGAAAATCAACATTCGGTTATGCTTTCTTACTAAATGGTGGTGCTATTTCATGGAAAAGTAAAAAGCAAACTTGCACAACTCTTTCAACAATGGAATTTGAATTTGTGGCTTGTGCATCTGCAGTACAAGAAATTGTTTGGTTAAAGAGATTCTTTGAGCATTCGAGTATTGCAAAGAATTCTAAGGGTCCCATGATTCTATATTGTGATAGTCAAGCGGCTATCACTTACACTAAGGATCCTAAGTATCACAACAAGACCAAACAGATTGACATCAAGTATAACTTTGTGATAGACATAATGGCAAGTGGAGAAATAACTCTACAATACATTCCAACACGTGAAATGATAGTTGATCCTTTTACAAAGGCCATCTCTAGAGACTTGTTTGAAAAACATGCTAAGGCTCTAGCTTTGCGTAGATTTGGATGATATTTTAGTATTGTAAGATAACTTGTTTGTTGTAATTTTCTCTCCTATATAATCCTATTGAATTTATGTTCAAATGTAAAATGCATGTTATATTTTGTAAGAAATAAAGTGTGTCAAACAAGTCACGAGATTGGCTCTCTCACACGAGCAATCGCCTCTTACATCGAGAAACATGAAGAAATGAGTTTGACCATCATATTTTGACTTGTTTTATGGGCCAGACAAATGTTTCTCTAAGAAAAATAAATTTAAGTATCACTAAAGAGAGAAACTAGGCTTAAACACTTGAAGGTATTTAGACCAAGGTCTGTACGATGTTGGATAATCGGAAGAATGAGACACATACATCGGTATAAGGTGAAAACATTGTAACACGTGTTTCATACCACGTGTGTCAAGCGATCAATGGGTCAATGAAAGAATATTCCCTACTTATTCATTGTGTGAGACCCAGAAAAGTTAAAATGACTTTTCAATGAAATACCCTTTGACCTTATGCTATTTCTTGAAGTTTCAATCGATGTTGCTACTTTAGCATGTTACTAATAGCCATGAATGATTCGACATTGCAGTGCATGTCTAGGAAAGCAGTTGAATGGGAGCAGATAGATTCGAGTAGAAAGGAAAGACAATTAAATGAATAACAAACTTATATACACAAGCTGACTATTGCACGAACCATATTGGTATTGAGTGTAATTGTGTGTACTATACATGAACTCGAGTTAACCTCTTTAAGAGGGTGAGGGAATGAACAAGTAACTACTGAAGTAGTGAACGATGTCTAGGGTATTGTGAGTAATAGTATCCTTAATTGTGTGTTTAATTAATATCACATTTATTTGGGTCTTGTCCACCATGTCGAAATGGGAGATATAAGTTTTGGCTTGTGGGTTGCCCATGTGGATCGACCCAACCCAACACGACCCGACATAACCTGACCCAATTTTTCTTTTCTGAAAAGAAGATAAGTATCAATTTGAAAAGGAGTGGGAACAGTTACAAAGTAACTGTTCCAAAGTATACTGTTTTTCCCTTTTAAAAGCAGGGTTAAACATTTTTCAGAAAATGGGGGTAAAGAACACAAAAACAGAAAAATAAAGGAAGGAAAAAGAAGAAATTTCTTATCTTCTTCACGGATATTAACAAAACAAAGTGGCATTCAGTTTGTGGAAACATAGCTTTGATTCCTTGAGACTCAAAGTTTGGAGCAACCTTTCACAAGACTTCATTATCATTCTGTTGTTGTTAACAGGTACACATTCTCGTTCCTGTTACAAAAATTCTAATATTTCTCAATACAAATAGTGAATTTTGAATCATTAGTGTTCCCTAAAAAAACTCTTCTCAGTTGATAACTTAAAATACTTGAACTTACTTTAAATCAGAAGTCAATGCATGAAAATAATTATGCAACAGCTTTCAACAATTCTCAACTAAACATGGCTCATGTGATAAAATAAGTATGAACAACAATTCAAGAATCAAAATATAAGTACTATAATCTCAATGATAAGAATCAGAATTGAATAATAAGGAATAAAGGTCAATTCGAAGTTCATGAAAACATAGATAAAAATTCTAGATTTAGCTCTTACTAACTGAATTTTAGATGTAGGGCATAAGGAAGAACTTAATCCATTACTATGAGTAGCCTTACAGACCTAGAAGAACAAAGTTTTTGAAGAAACTTGAACAAGATGCTTGAAAATCCTAGCTTCTACCTTAGTTATGGTGGTTTATTAGTTTGAGGGAATTAAAAGTGTAGAAACTAAGTCATAAGCGTGAAAACCCTTTTAGGACATGCATAATATTGTGGCTTAGACTTAGGAAAATTGAGAAAAGAAAAAAAGAAACATCGATAAAAACTGTCGAAAACCTTACACGAGGCCATCTACGATTTATGGTTTGATCTATGAGCATGTAACGACTCGAGCCTATACCCTGGAAGTTACACGGCGTACTTAACCCCAAAGGGTCTCGTACAAGCCTCATAGCATTCATAATATTCGATATAAGGAAAATGGTACAGAATTATAACTTTTATTTAAATCCATACAATCAAAATACTCATTTAAAACAATTGAAAATAGCGGAAGTATATTGTCTCACATGGCCATCTAAACAATATCTTGAAACAAAATAGCATCACGGCCCTTTACAATCGAAAGACTAACAAATGTCTATTACACGAAAGAAATGGAAACTACAATACTTGTCCTCGATCTATAAGGACATACCACTTTGCCTTGGAAGAATCTCAAATCCAAGCTTCTACTAGAGAGAGTCAAACCTAGTACCAATCCCTACACTTCATAAAGGTAAAGAATATGGGTTAGCACAATTAAGTACTAAGTATGATAGCCATGCAAAAACATACTTAAAACGGACATTTCATTTGAAAGTCATGCTTTAATGCCAATTTGATAAAACTTCATGAACATAAGTATAAGAGGCATAATATACAAACTTAACCAACATACAAGTTATTTCATCACATTAGAGACATAATCAACATATAAGCCATTTCATCACATTACACCTTCACCTCAAGTAACCCTCAAGCTATACTTTGTACAATGTATGGATAGCGTCCCATACCACCATCCACACCAAGTACCACCTCAAGGCCACGAAAAGTGAACTTACTATGCATCCTTTCCATCTTCATACAATCCTCATACATAAGAGACATAAGCATTACATAAATCATATTAACACATAAGGACCATCATCTAGGGCAACTCTAAGTCATACTTGTGCAATGTATGAGTAGCATCCCATACTACTACTCACACTAAGTACTCCTTTGAAGCCACCATAGACAAGGCACATTCATATTCATTAAGTCATGACAAGGAAGTAACTCATAATACAATCCAAGTATAGCATGCATCATTACATTAAATACATAAGTCAACATTCTCCATTAGCTTCATCATAAGAGCATATTCATTTCATTTAACATTATAACATAAAGGAACACACCATAACCTCTCTCAAAGCCTACTTGTGCAATGCATGGATGACATCCCATACTACCACTCATACTAAGTAGTACATTCTTGAGAAGTCATAGTTCATTAACATTCTTTGTGGGGGTAAGCCTTAACCGACATAGACCATGTGAGCAATTCATGGAATCCCGGTGTCACCCTCACCAGATAAGGAATTCCTACTTGCCTAAGGTAGGACCATTACTTTTAGCTTAGGTGGATCCACTAGCTAATATCTGATGTGGGCACATAGTTATGGGATAGGGAGATTGCTACTAGATACCCCACCTCAACTCACGTGAGGGCATCTATCTCAAGAGATTGCTACTAGAAACCCCGCCTCAACTCACGTGAGAGCTTCCTTCTCATATCACTATCCACTCGGTGCTTAGCATTATTCCCCACGGAGTACTTAACATTCATTAATTTAGTTCATTTTGGGATAAGAGATTGTTACTAGATATCCCGCCTCAACTCACGGTTGAGTATCCATCTCAAACCCAACATTTATTCATTAGATAGCTCATAGATTCAAAGATGATAATAGCCTTTCAACTAAGAATCTCATATTGTGAGAAAGTCATTTCACAACATGTCATTATCATTCATTAGAGTACAATTGAGAATAGCCTTTCAATCAACCCATCATCATTAACATAATCATAGAAACTTCATTCATTAGTCATTCATGAGTGTGTGTGTAAGTGAGAATAACCTTTCACATATAGCGTCATCATTCATAAGTTTTAATTGAGAAATAACATTCAATCATAACACAATTACATTCTAAACATGATCATAACACTTTCATTGAGATCACACACATATATACTTCACATCATAATCATACATAATCCTTTATGAAATTGCCCCTTAGGGCTATGAACCAACATCAACCCATAAATATAAGATACTACAATAGATAAGGAAATTGACATGATTCAATAACTAATCCAATATAAACATCAACAAATCAACATATTTGCATAATCAACCAATTCCCAATCTCAATTCACCACTTAAGAATTTGGGGGAAAATATGGGTTCTAGGAAGAAATCATCTTAAATCATCTTTAAAACCACAATTCATTCATAATTCAATGCAATAAAGCCTTTGAAAATTGTTTGGAATCGAACCCATGCCAAGATTGAAAACTAGGGTTTTTGGGGAAATATTGGGGATTTGAAATAAACTTCGAAATTGGCTCCTTGAAAGAAACTAAGTCAAGGATGAAGACTACCATACCTTGTTATTGAATCCCCACGAAATTTGAGGAAGAAACACCTTGAATCCACAAACCCTAGCTCCCACTTCTTCTTCTTCTTCTTTGGGAACTTCTAGAAAGAGAATTTTTTAGAGGAGGAACTCTTTTGATTTGATTTGGGTTTTGGAGAAATAAGGAGTAAATGACTTGTTTTCAGACTTAAAACTATCTTTACTAGTGATATAAAACAATTAAAAACAACCCCACACATTAATTAATTAAAATGAAATTACACAAAAAACCCTAACTAAGGCAGCCCCGTCAGGGACCACGCCCACTTTGACGAGACGTGAGGGGCACCACAGCTCGTGGTGGTGCCCGTGGTACATTGACCAGTGTGCCTCTCCACCTTGACAAGCCCTCAAGGACCTAAGGTAAGACAACGAGACCTCCCACGATCCGTGGTCAAGACCATGAGTCGTGGTCATGGAGGCAGTAGCTTCGCCAAGTTGCCTTGCTTCCCATGCAACCAAGTGATCTTCACGACCACTTATATGGACCGTCTAGGGTACCACGGCTCGTGGTGGTTGATGTTTGCGTAATCAGGACACAACTTCCAATACAAGCGTCTACGATCGTTTAATAGTATAATAACCCAACCAAGTGTTGGGGTCGAATCCCAAGGGAGTGGTGGTGAAAATTAATATAAAAAAAATTTAGTTCTAATTAGTCATAGCTAAAAACATTTTCGAATATAAACATGATAAATCTAAGGGGTGACGCAAGCGTCAATTATCAATGGGGGTTTTTCACAAGTAAACAAAAACAGCAAAAACAGTAAAAATAAAGAAATATACTAATATGGAGACGGGATTCTTGTGATGTGATAGGAATACGGGATAGACTAAATCATTGGGTACATGTTTTTGGTAGTAAATTCATTGAATGTTTGTGACTAGGCTAGACTATAGTAGGTGTAAATTCTCTCTCGAGCAACTTACCCCGAATCAACCCCGTTTCTCTCGAACACCGAGTTGTCGCTTTTAAGTACAGTCTCCGCCTTAGCCCAATAACTCTCTCGAGCTGAGTGTGTGGGAATGAGACTAGGGTTCACTCTCTCAAGCTGAACCTCATGTCAACCCACTCCCACCGGCCATCAATTTAGTAGTCTTAGTTTTACGACCTCTCTCTCGAGCAAGCCGAAAACACAAAGGTGAAATCGTATTTGCAACTACAATTTCATTAATTTCCACCACAACTACTAAACGAAATCACATCAAAACAACAAATAAACCACCAACAAGCAAGACCCAATAGATAATCTAACCCATATTTACAAAATCACACCCCAAGAATTGGGGTTTTAGCTAGACATGCTAAAGAGATTGAAATTTATACCAATATGAGTTTGCATTCAAATGGGTATGAAGATTTAAGTCTCAAAACAAGTCAAGAGTGAAGAATCCACAAGACCCAAGTCCAAAATCTTGGAGTTGAAACCCTTTGAACTTTCAAGTTCTTCAAAATCCTCTCCAAACTTAGAACTCAAAAATAGAAGCAAAGTCTGAAAAATTACTGTTCAAAGCTAAAAATTCGATACTAGAATAATAATTCTCAACGAGTATTTATAGTTTTCAAAAATTTGTGCTGCAGCGCATCATTCGACACCGTTAGTCGAGATCACCAATCAATTCGATGATCCGCCCTTTGGTAGGTTTCATCGTCGCCTTGCTCTATCCTTCAGCATCGTCGTGTTTTGGATCATTGGGCGACATAGTACTGTTTCGCGGAACTGCTCGGCGACACACTGACTGCTCCTTTTCTCCGTCGATTTGATCCTATCCTTCAAAGCTCAGCACACTGGAACAAAAGGCGAGGATAAGACCTTTTGGCGACTCGCCGAACGGGTTCGGTGATTCTCAGATCTTCATTTCTTCGTTCTTTCAGCTAATTTTGTTCCTTTTTTCTAAGTAGTGTCCATGTTTTCCCTCAAACTCCAAATACCTGAAACTTAAGGATTTTCATCAGATATTGAGACAATATATGCATTTGAGGACACTAATCTTATCTAAATATAGCCCTAAATGAGTCCAATTTATGGACTCATCAACACCACCAACTTAAACTTTTGCTTGTCCTCAAGCAAACTCAAGCTCAGCCGTTCAAAAAGGAGGTCTCGAACAGTGCTACACAAGACTCAATCATGAATGCACACAACAAGACTCAAGTTACTTGTGCAAAGATCAAATGTGCACTCAAAGATTCAAGTTGTGACTCACCAATATCAAAGAATCTCATGCTCACAATACTTGCTTCAAATGCAAGTTCAAGCTCAACCAAAGTGTTCAAATGCCCTCACACAAGGAATGATTCCAATTTCACACACAAAGGTTTAATTATTTAAAGTTCCAGAATCAAATGCAACTCTCACTTTCACAAGGAAGAACACAATGCATGCTTTCACCCATAGGTTTGCCCGTATTTTCCGATCAATATTTGTTTCGGCTCACTCAAGATCAAAAAGGTTTTTTCAAGGCTTGTAATGGGGCAGAGTGCAAAAGTATGGTCATTTAGGCTCAGTGACTTTCAACCTTATGAAATGTGGTGCTCACAACACTTCTTTTCCTCTTCTTTCATCATTTTCTTTAGTGCTCATAAGTCATTCCATTATTCACTTTCCATGGATTGTTCGGAAATCCCATTTCTCTTGTACTTTATTCCACAAGTTTTTCTTTTTCATTCTTTTCAGTTCTCTTCTCTTTTTATTTGTATGGAGGGGTTCCATTTTTCTCAAAATCATGGGTTAAAGGAGACTTTTCTTGCACTTCTTAACTTGCCTTCTCTTTTCGCCACACTCCCAACTTAGGCTTTTGGCCTAAGTTGGCTATTCAATCAACCACAAATCAAAGGGATAATGGGTAGTGGATTTAAGAAAGGTCGTGTTTTCATCAAGTTTCTTCCAAAGAAAGGTAAGGCTCAAGGGGTGTTCAAAAGAGGTTCCCACACTCACAAGGTAGGTCACAAAAGAGGTATATGTCAAATTGGCTCACACTCTTCAAAGTTGCCTAAGATCATATCAAGAGATAGCCTTACTTAGTCGACCGGACCAACGGGGCAACTTCTAGGATCTATCATGCATGGTTCAAAGTAAGCTCATCACACTACGCATTGACACTATAGTCAAACAAAACTCCACACTTTCGCTAGTGTGCAATGGCCATCACAAGAGACTCAATTTGATAATTGGCTAGTCACAACGAGATGCAAAGAGTTCACATATTGTCTATGCAACTTCATTTGGTCTCATTGTAGCCACACATTCATATTTGTTTGATCATGAGCACTATTCAAGTCATCGGTATTGATCGTTACTGAGACTCAAATTTTGCAAAAGAACGGCCACATTCAACACATGAGAAGTGGCAAATTTTTTTGGACGGGTCAATCAATTTGCAATTTAAAATAAAAGGAGCAACAAGCTCAAACATCCACATAAACATTGTATACAACAATTTTTAAACAGAACGGCCCAAATATATACACAAACACATGAGTAACAAATAGCACACAAAAGGTGAGCTTCACCCCACCATAAATAAAAATCATTTGTCCTCAAATGCAAATAACACAGAATCCTAAAGGTAAAATAAAGAAAGACAGAAAGGGAGGTAAAAAGGTGATCCTGGCTAATCTGTCGCTCCATTTGTCTGGGCTTCAGTTCCCGGAGTGACTCCAGAAGGACCCGCTCCACTGAATCCAGCAACAGGTGTTAAGAAAGCTTGCACAACATCATATATCATAATTGCTTCCATCTCGGTCAGGTCTTCATTTGCAGCTCCCTCAATCTCCTCATGCATCTCTTCATCGGTCTCTGTTTCTGACTCAGAATCGGCTGTCTGCTCTGCTCTATCCCCATGTCCAGTGGTGGTCTGAGGCATCTCAGGCACATCAGGAATATCCACTATTCCGAAGACCATGGACACATCGGTGGACTTCAGGTGGTCTACATTTTTTTGCAGCTAAATAATGGCAGCTTTTAAAGTCGTCACCTCCAATGTGGTCCCTTTGTTGTGCTCACACACCGCTATCCTAGCCGCTAAGAAATCAATGGTAGTGTTCAGAGGTGTCACAACATCAGCTAGGGCAATCTGGATCATGCTTGGAACAGAGGCCTCTAAACTGGCAGCCTGAGGGTCAGCAGAAAGGGCAAGCTGTCCCATCCGAAGTAGGGAAGCCTAGGTGAGTGGAGGTCGGGAAACAGCAGCAACAATAGTGGGTCTGGGAGACCGTGCAGCAGCAGAAGAACCTGGAGGTGCCTCTGCAGGTAATGATTCTGTGTTTACTAACTCTACCAATGATGCCTTCTTCCTTTCTGCTTGATCCTTAAGGTACTCGGATTCGATCCTCTGGATATTAGTAGAGGCTGCGGGCATCATTTCCACATCCTTCTTGGCATCCCAAGGTACCCGAGCTTGTTTGCACAATGATCAATACTGGGAATGGAAGTGAGGTATGGCTCTGCCTTGCACGCATGAGTATCTCTGAATGGATGATTGTACCCAATTTTATTCGAGTTTCCTCTATGATGTAACCTAGGCAAACTGCCTTGGCAAGGCGAAGGATCGACTCATTCTGGGATGGCATGATCGTTCTCTGATAAAACCGAACCAGAACCTTGTTGTGATGTTTAGTTCTTTCTTTTCAATCGGAACTCCTTTCGCCAACCACTTCGGAGTCTCGTCTGAAACTAGTGGGGCTAACCACTTTTTCATCTCATCTAGTTTCTTTGTTCTGATCAAGTGCTGGCAGTGATCACCAATATTCGTAGACATACCTAACACCGCATTGATCGCTTCACTATCACACTTCACCCTCCTGCCTCTAACAATCACATAGTCCACTTCTTTGAAGGCTGTTGCTAGTTGCTTTTTTTGGGGTATTAGTGCACTGTATGCACTGTAGAACTCTCTTACCCAGTTTGGAATATAAGGGCCACGGGGCTTAGTGAAGATTTGGAACTTATGGTATCTTAGGTACTCCATTATCTCTGGGTTCCTGTCTATAACCCCGTCTGTGGACAACCGTTTTTCCTCCAGAATTGTCCTCAGCCTTTACTCGATTCATTGACTTAGGCGGAGGACCCTGTACTGGAGGTGTTAATACCATTGCCTGCTCTGGAACTGGAGATGTAAGAGTGGTAGGCTGGGTATTCCTGATCCTGGATGGATTATTCAGCTTCTTAGTTCACCGCTCAGCCCTCTGTGCTGTTAACAGATCATCTTCATCAGAACTGACACCTTCGCTTTCAGATTGGTTGGGGTCATTTCTATAAAAGTCACCACTGTCAGTGCTTGCATCTGATAGTTCAAGGGTCTTGCCTTTCCCACCAGTTGTGGAAAGTTTAGCAACCTTTCTTTTGGATGCAGCTGCATCCTCGTTGGTTTTAATCCCTTTTGTTTTTCCTTGGGGTGGCTTGCTTTCTCCTGCAGCTTTAGATCCAGCCATTTCTGCAAAGAATTTGGGACAAAGTTAAAACAACTAAATCAAATTCATAGGGACATAATTGCAGATTATCTCGCCGAATAGATCGGCGAATCGCCAAGTTGTTTTGGCGAGTAGGGTTTTATCCGCCGAAAGATACAGTGCAATAAAGGTTCAGGGGTGCAGACAAAGGGCAATCGAGGAGACTTTCGACAAGTCGCCGAATGCTTTTGGCAATCAAAGACTTCTCGATGAAAGTTACAGAACTCATATCTCAAGTAGCATAAAATTAAAGGCGAGATGAGATCATTAGGTGAACCACTGAGTGGTTTAGCAAGCTCAACCCAGCTCACCAATTGGCACATTATGCCTATTTCCCACCTATCTTCTCGACTTCAACCCCGCAACCCCCGAAAACAAAATAAACCATGCACTAGGACAATTAAGCTCAGACCCATAACTCTTAATCATGATAAACACCATGTACGCACAACCCCACAAGATTTAACTCATTTTTACATTCAACAAAAAGGGAATACAAAGATCAAGATAAGATGGACAAGATTTACAAATTGAATTCGACATTTCAACAATCTAAAATCTATCAGAGAGGCCCAACACACATCAATTCAATAAGCCCAATTGCATAAGAGAACAAATTATTTTTTCAAAGTAGCCTCGGGGTGAGGGAAAACCAACCTTTTATGTTGATCGAAGTACTTTGAAATGCTAGGAGGCAATGTAATCCCAAGTTCGAACACCAATCGATGACTAAAATACTAGGAATGCAAACATTACTTACTAGGTGTAGATTTGCAAAAGTTGAAATCGAATGGAAAATGAAAATTTGTCAAACTTTGAAACCATTGGTTTTAAAATCGTCCAGTTGTTGCCCATTCGGCGACATTAGTCAAGATCATTGAACCACTCGGCGACACACCAATTAGTCACTTGCCTCGCCGAGTTTTACAGGGCCTCCAGTTTATGTAGAGGTCTAAACGGCGGACAACAACGAGATTGCCAACCATTTTCGCAATTCGCCAACTAGATCTTCAGCTTGCCAACCTGCACTTTTCAACACTTTCCTCATTTTAACCTACAAAATCAACACACTATTATTTTATCAAAGAAAAATAAAGCAATAAATGGTTTTGGGTTGCCTCTCAAACAGCGCCTTAGTTAACGTCGTGGCATGACGCTAGTCAACACCTAGTCCTCATTTTCAGAGTCGCCCATGGTGTAACTAGGCAAATCCTCAGCAAATGGTGGATAGCGACCTGATATCAAATGGCCTATCTGGGCATCTTGCTGCTGAATAGTCATGGAATTTGTGGTAGTTGTCTGATTTAGCATTTCAATGTTTTCTTTCATCTCATTCAACATCTTGTCTTGTTCTTTGATTTTGTGTTGAATGAGCGAGAGGACTTCGTCATTTTGTATGCCCTCCTTCTTCTTCCCCTTTGTACACTCTCGAAGGGAGAAATGCTTGTCCCTTTTTAAGGCCTGTGTTTCCAACTCCAAGACTGTTTTGGATAAGAAATCCAACTGAATTAACAATGCATCCCACTCTTGTTTCTTGTTGGTCTCCTTGTTGGCTTCAATCATGTCATCTAGGAGTTTGGCTACACTTCATAAGGTTGGTGTAGCATACCACCCGTGAAAAGTTGATCAGCATTACTTCTATTTTTGAGTCCAAGACCCTTATAGAAGCTCTCTAGTAGTACCTTGTCGGTCATCCCATGAGTGGGGCATGGCTGCAGCACTGCCTAAAATTTCAGTCACAATTCCTGAAGGGTTTCATCCCCTACTTGTTTGAACGTTAGAAGGTTGTCCCTAAGGTTCAACAGTTTCAAGAAGGGGTGATCTGTTTGACATGCATAATGATCTTTCATAACCATTTTTCTGCTTCAATACACAAACAAGCAACACTTTACAAAACTAAAAATAAAGTAAGTAAACTATAACTAAGAAGAACAAAAATTTCACTAAACTAAAAAATTTCAAGTGACACCACTCCCCTGCAGCGACGTCATTTTAATGTTTGCGTAATCAAGACACAACTTCCAATACAAGTGTCTACGATCGTGCAATAGTATAATAACCCAACCAAGGGTTGGGGTCGAGTCCCAAGGGAGTGGTGGTGAAAATTAATAGAAAAATAAAATTTAGTTCTAATTAGTCATAGCTAAAAACATTTTTGAATATAAACATGCTAAATCTAAGAGGTGACGCAAACATCAATTATCAATGGGGGTTTTTCACAAGTAAACAAAAATAGCAAAAACAGTAAAAATAAAGAAAGATACTAATATGAAGACGGGATTCTTGGGATGTGATAGGAATACGGGATAGACTAAATCATTGGGTACATGTTTTTGGTAGTAAATTCATTGAATGTTTGTGATTAGGCTAGACTATAGTGGGGATAAATTCTCTCTCGAGCAACTTACCCCGAATCAACCCCATTTCTCTCGAACACCGAGTTGCCGCTTTTAAGCACAGTCTCCGCCTTAGCCCAATAACTCTCTCGAGCTGAGTGTGTGGGAATGAGACTACGGTTCACTCTCTCAAGCTGAACCTCATGTCAACCCACTCCCACCGGCCATCAATTTAGTAGTCTTAGTTTTACGACCTCTCTCTCGAGCAAGCTGAAAACACAAAGGTGAAATCGTATTTGCAACTACAATTTCATTAAGTTCCACCACAACTACTAAATGAAATCACATCAAAACAACAAATAAACCACCAACAAGCAAGACCCAATAGATAATCTAACCCATATTCACAAAATCACACACCAAGAATTGGGGTTTTAGCTAGACATGCTAAAGAGATTGAAATTTATACCAATATGAGTTTGCATTCAAATGGGTATGAAGATTTAAGTCTCAAAAAAAGTCAAGAGTGAAGAATCCACAAGACCCAAGTCCAAAATCTTGGAGTTGAAACCCTTTGAACCTTCGAGTTCTTCAAAACCCTCTCAAAACTTAGAACTCAAAAATAGAAGCAAAGTCTGAAAAATTATTGTTCAAAGCTAAAAATTCAATACTAGATTAATTCGATACTAGAATAATAATTCTCAACGAGTATTTATAGTTTTCAAAAATTTGTGTTGCAACGGATCAATCGGCACCGTTAGTCGAGATCGCCGATCAACTCGGTGATTCACCCTTGGTGGGTTTTATCGCCGTCTTGCTCTATCCTTCAGCATCGTCGTGTTTTGGATCATTGGGAGACACAGTACTGCTTCACGGAACTGCTCGGCGACACGCCGACTGCTCCTTTTCTCCGCCGATTTGATCCTTTCCTTCAAAGCTCAACACACTGGAACAAAAGGCGAGGATAAGACCTTTTGGCGTTCGGCAATTCTCAGATCTTCATTTCTTTGTTCTTTCAGCTACTTTTGTTCCTCTTTGCTAAGCAGTGTCCATGATTTCCCTCAAATTCCAAATACCTTAAATTTAAGGGTTTTTATCAGATATTGAGACAAAATATACATTTGAGGACACTAATCTTATCAAAATATAGCCCTAAATGAGTCCAATTTGTGGACTCATCAGTGGTGCCCGTGGTATTTGAGGTAGTAGCCTCCTCAACTTTACCCAACTCCCACCAAGCTAAGGCAACCCACGAGCCTTCCCATGGCCCGTGGTTAAGACCACGAGCTGTGAAGTGGCTCGTGAAGGGATGCCTTGGCCCTCACAAGAGAACACTGCCATGCCAACCACGGGTTGCACCATGACTCATGGTGGCCACCACGAGTCGTGAAGACCCTCGTAGTTTTGGTAGGCAGTAGCTAGGCCTAGTTTTTAGGCAGCATTGGCCCCTCACCATGGCCGACACCCAAAACCCTTAACCCTTGATGTTAACCCTCACGTTTAGGCTCTAGTTCAACCTATCATTTTCCGAGTCGTTACATAGTCGTAGATCCCATCCATGGAAGTCAGACTGAAATTTTGAGTTTATGAAGTTCACTCTACCAATCCAAATTATGGCCCGTAATTGGGTTTACAAGCCGTAATTAGATTCGTGGAAATCAAGCCCAAAACAGGATTCAGAACTTCATTTACGACTCGTAGATCAAGTCCAAATTTACCTCAAGTTTGAACTTAATTGAGAAACATTTCACATCGTAATATATTATTGTGAGAGACTACATTAATCAAGAAGGGAATTGCAACTGGTGAACATTAATGTCATACTCATAACCTTCAAATATGAAGAAACTACTGAAATTGTATGCGCTTCGCGCGACTTTAAGAAATATTTAAAAGACATTAGTATATAATATTTATATTCAGCTTAGTATTAGATATATAGACAATTTGATATTTCTCCTCATTTGCGACATGATATATTTTCTCATCCTTTTTTAAACATATAAAATATATAAAAAAATTACATGTTTTTAAGTCCATACTATTTATATGTATATAGTAGATCCTACAACAAAAATGACCTTTAGCGAAAGAAAATCTCGTCGCTAAAAGTCCAAATCCGGTCGTTAGAGGTCTATAACAACTGGACAAAAGTTGGTCGTCACCGGTCGTTAAAAGCTCCATCGTTAAAAGGTTAACGACCGGATTGAGCGTCCGGTCGTTAAAAAATCTTTAGCGACAACTTAAAGTCCAGTCGTAGTACATCCTTTCAACGACCACATTTTCCCGTTGTTGATTATTAATCCAGTCGTTAAATATTATAATTACAACAACAAAACTATTTATTAGAACTTCGTTTACCTTCACAAATTATCTATTGATCTTCCACTAAACCCAAAATTTGATGAATACATATTTATATACATATACAGACATCCAAAGACAAAAAAACATAAAAGAGTAACAAAATTTTATACCCAATTATAAAGAATTAAATATCATACATTAAAGAATATACTTACATAAATTATATGATATTATTTTTGTCTAGTCTCAACGTATTAAAAAGTGAAACATGTTAAAGTAAAACCATCATTAAATTACTCTAAGAAACATAGAAAATAGATGTGTCTTGTTCTTTAACATTTCTGGGCGATATGCTTGGTCGGCACTTTCTTCCGGAAAAATTGTCCAAGCTTCATATTTTGCATCTATAAGAGAACAAATGTCATAATAATTCTTAATAAATAGAATTTAAATTCCAAAAAAGAATATACACACATGCTTAGATCCACATCACTCTATTCTTGAGCTATTATCCGTATAATAAATCAATAAGTATAACATCAAAATTAGCTCTAAAATTAATTAAAAAGTTAAACCATGAACTGTTATTGTCTTTCTTATTAGAATATGAGTCCTTATTTTATTAATATGGTGAATAAC
>JAJOOR010014975.1:0-26573 GCA_036250505.1 Solanum acaule
CAATCAGCGTTTTAATTTTTTGGAACTAAACATCATTTTCTGATTGCATTATAATTTTTTTAAACAAATTAAAACGCCTAAAATATAGGCTGATAAAAAAATGCCTCTGCCCGGATTCGAACACGCGACCTCACGTGCTGTAGAGCGAATTCTTGAACCCCCAACGCCACTGAGCCATGCCTTTGGTGTATGTTCAGGGGGTTCAATAGTATATATATACACGTAAATTAATATTTTAATCTTTATATATATAGTGTAATTTTTCGACGAAGGGGGTTCGGATCCCCCTTCCTTCAACGTAGATCCGCCCCTCATTTACACATGTATTTGACACATTATTAATGTATTTGATACATTATTGAAATATCATTATATGTATCTAGTTTTTATCAATGTATCTTATTAAGTGTATATGTATCTAATGAATAAATTAGAGATTTACGTATTATTTGAAATTCACGCATGTATTTGACACAATTTGCTCTGACATGTATCTGAGTCTTGTCATATGTATATGATCTTCTATCATGTATCTTAATATATATTTGTTGTGTTATTAAAATATAGCTAACTATTTTCATATTTATCTAAGATACATGTTCTTGGTTTTAAAGTATGAAACTGATACTTAATAATCAAATTATACATATAAAGATATATGAAATTAATATTAGATTATATAAATAGATACATGAAATTAATACTAGATATTTATGAATGTACTTGTATGATACTCATGTATCTAACTGTTTAGTTGGTTGGATACATTATATATTGATAATAGATACATCAAATTAATGAATTTATTATTTTAAGTGTAACAAAATGAAAAATAATCAAATTACATGACCAAGATATACATGTTTTTGTCTTTCATTAATAATATAATAAAATAAAATAAATTAAACATAGGTATAATCCTTGATTTTTTCCTTATATTAAGGAATTTAATTAATTTAAATTTTCAGAATTAATTGTCCATATATTTTGAAAATCCTCAATAAGTCCTCTAATTAAGAAAATCTATTACAACCAATTAATTTAAATAAATAAAATATGTATTTCGATTTTAAAATTCGACAGATACATGTATCTCGCGAATACAGACTCATGTATCCTAAGTACGAAATATGACATAGGAAGTAATATTTGAAACTATCGAGAATGTTAGTAATTAGGACCTAAACTAGGGAGATTTATGTAGTTTGCCCTTTTAAAAAGATAACATATTTTTTATTTGGTAAATATTTCATAATATAATCAAAAAAATTATTCTTATTTGACAAATATTTTATAACACTATCAACATTTTATTCATGTTGAACTCCACTTAAAATTTAACAAAAAGTTGGCGAAGTAATCTTCTATTTGAATAACTTTTCTTAAGGATGTCTTTAAAATATGCAAAATCTTTTCATATTTCATTAAGTGCAAAAGGCAAATATATCCTTCAATTTTAAGGAAAACTTTTTCATAGTAACTTGGGATTTCTCAACATAATTCAAATTTGAACGAAATCAGAGTCGGTAAGGTCTAGGAAAATCTAGTAGTAATTATGTGATTTAAATACGTTAAGGAATCCGTACGACTTTACGGAATTGAATTCGAGTGAGTAGAACTCCCAAAACTAACCTTGGCGTGAACGAGTATTTTCTGAGTGTCATTGGTTGAAGATGTGCTGTGAAATGGGGTCTTGGAATTATTAAAATAGCTCATTCTTTCTGTTGCCATTTCTTTTACAATTTCCACCGCCAAAAATCTTCTCATACTTACAAAAGTTTCTTTAAATTTTAATTTAACATTTGTAAGAATTTTATTTTCTATCTCTGTGTTCAATTTTTACCCTTTTATTTTAAAAATAGAATGAAAAAACAATGCTTGAAAAACTTACTAATTTTGAAAAAGTTAAAACGAAAAGATAGCTATATCCCCAATAGATCACTTTAATAAGAGCGAATAAATAACTTAAAAAGAGTTTATTTATGGCGATCTCCTCGAAGGGAAAATAGAGACTTTTACTCAATTTACTTAGTTCCCATTTGTTTTGGTAATCTTGATTTTCTTCTTCTTATTATGTATGTAAATAGAATTTTTAGAGGGAGATGAGAAATGGGTGTAGTGTATATGGAGCTGACCTCAAATGGTGAAAGAAAAAAGTTAAGGAAAAGGACACGCATGTGGTAATGGTGAAAGAGCAGATTGAGGAAGAAGGGTCTCAATTCCAAGGGACCCACTGTTAAAGTTAACAAATTTTTTATCTTTTTGGTTAGCTTTAGGGCTAAGAACTAAAATGATCATGATTTTGTATACATTAAGGACTATTTAGATAAGATGATATATATAGAGAACCAAAATAATTCAATCCTTATACATTAAGGATCATTTTGATCATTTTCTCCACTAAGTGCATGTTTGATGCATACATCATGTATACCGCTAATTCTCGAACATCTAGATCTGTATTTTTATTTTAACTCTATATGTCTGCCTTCTTCAACCTGTATTTCAGCTTCCCTGAACCTAGTGACCCGATGGGAAATATAGAGTTGGGCCTTTATGGCCCTCTCGAAATGCAAGGGGAGGAAAATAGAGTCCAAGAGGACTCGAACAATATCACATGCAATAAAATAATGATAAGGATTAGTATTGGAGAAATAATATCTCAAAGGATATATCTGAATGACAATGAAAATTAAGCAATTGCAAAATAATAAACGCATCAAAGTGAATACAACACTCAAGCTAAACAAATTAATTAAATCTAAATTAAAGACAACATGACAAAATAAATAGCAGTGATTATCATCCTAATCTATTAATTCTCGCACGATGCACACCAATGAGCAACAAGAAAGTCGATGACTCAATAATATCAAACAAAAAGAATAGAAGAGATGATGCCATGCCGAGACAAAGATTTCATGCTTAGGCTATCAAATTTTATAATTTTTCAAAGAAAAAAAAGAAAACAAACGGTTCTGAATAAGCATACGAAATAAAGCACTCATCTTCATATGTCTAGAACATGTGAATAAGATAATTAGAAAACATTCAACTCAAGATTATGACTAAACCCATTAATCTGTGACCTTTAAAAATACAAAAGAATTCCATTATATTAGCAAGAAGAAACCTTTATTACTTGTCTTATGACTCCACAGGGACAACAAGGAATTTAATGCAGGATAGAGAGTAACAAATTTCACATTAGACTATCAAAAATCCTAACACAAGGAAATTCCCAAGTACATGCATATATAATGACAGTAAAAGGTTCAAAAGGAGAATGAGCATATGCATAGCAAAAGAAAGCTCACATTATGACCAAGTGATTAATAAACAACAAGATTCCAAATATAAAGAGATAGAAAGGGGGTTCTGCACACTAGACAAACATCACACTTTATGCAATAAACAATACCCGACTTATCCATGAAGACCTAAAGCTAACATCTTATCATGCTAAAAGGTCGAGCTAACTCACTTGAAACAAAAGAAGATAATGGCTACAATCAAAGATCTGAATAAAACGACATTATTATTCAAACCAAGTATGCTAAACAGTGGCATAAGCTAGCATAAATAAGGTCCATAGAAGACAGCATAGTTGGACAATAACACCAAATGAATAACTCAATGAATCAGCAAGTGAGAATTAAGAAGAGTATTTACAGATTTAAGTAAAGCCCGTAAAATAGTTTTTTTTTTTTTTTTTTTTGGAAAAAGGCAAGGGTACCCTAGCTAAACCGAAACCTTACGAAGACGGTAATATGAACACAACATCACGAGTTTAACCGAAACAGGCGTGGACATCAGATTAACAACTAACATTTTATCCTATTGACGAAAATAAGAGCAAACAGTGTAAGGTCGAAATGACACAACCCAGGCAGATTAGAATAGGAACTTGACTCACAATTATAATTCTAGTACAACTTAACTGGGTTAAAATCCAAAGGAAACATGCTGATGACATTCATAGTTTATTCAAGATGAAGCATAATGAACGAGCAAACTAGCTACCGAGGAAAGGCAAAGTACGCAAACTTGCAAAATGCAACATTTCAGGAGATCAAAAGGATCAACAATACACAGCGAACTTGAAGAGAAGGACTAGACAGAGCAAAACTTTCGACATCGTAAGAGTCACGTCTTAATAAGGAAAGACGGGAAAATGCTGTAACGGAGGAAGAGTTACCTCTTTTCGGGGCAGCGAGTGAGACGAGACAAGCCGGAGAGCAACTTCCACCGACTTCGAGAGATTCCAAACAGAGCACAGGGAACCCGAGATGGAAATTTGGACTCGGAAAACTTCTACGCTAATCACTAAGAAACCACACAGAGAACCTTCTGATGAATTTCTATATATCAATGTTATATTATGCCTTTCCCTCCTATATCTCTCTAATATTCTCCATAGTATAGTAGCTAATTTCTAAATAACGACTAAAATATTTCTCCCCCCCTTTACAGTGAAGAAGATGAGGTATTTATGGGGAAAAAAATTAGGGTTCCAAAATGGGGGGAAACGGATGAAATCTCATAGGAATGAGGCCCATTTCGGAATTCAAAATCCAAAAATCTTTCACCCTTTTAGGGGAGGCAACCTTTTATGAGATTTTCGCCCTATTACGAAAGAGGAAAGGGCGAGATGGACGCTCTTGATCGACTCTCTTGTACCCGCTGCTCGACGTGGCGTCATCCCACAGCCCCAAGGACGAAACAACAGCTGAAATTGCGGAAAAGCTGTAAGACGTTGGGATTTTGCTTTCCGTCTATCGACGTACTTCCGTGAAGACGTCGTCGTGGCTTCTGTGAACTCGCTATTGCGTGAGGCGCGTACAGGGGTCGTGGAGTCGCTCACGCGATGCGGTTGTTTGACGTTCCTGGGTTGCTGCCCGCTGTCGTTTGCCAGCTGCTGTTTTGTCGTGGAATTAGAAGGAAAAGGAGGTGGGGTCGGGTCAGGGGTTATAAAAATGGGGCTGGTTGGATAATTGGAGTGGGAATTGAAGTGGGTTGTTGCTAGGAATTGCTGGAATTGGAAAAGTGGTGGGCTGGGTCGGCCAAATGGAATAAAAAGGCCCAACATGGGTCCTTTGAATTTAAGAGTTTAGCCAAGTCAAGTTTAATTAGCAAATTCGATCAAAACTTAAATAGGACGAATTAATATAATTAATTAATGAGTTTCTTATCTTTCACGAAATAAAATCATTAATTTGATTATGAATAAAATAAAATTTTATTAAACACTAATTAACTCAAAATTATAAAGTATTAAATAACTAAGCAAACTAACCAAATATTTGATTAAACAAAACCTTTTGAGATGATTTTTGAATATTTATAAAATTCAAAAATATACATATATTATTTAAAAATTATAAAAAGTGACAAAACTATTTAGAAACTAACTTGAAAAAATATTTTGAATTTTATAAAGTCAATTATTTTAAATCGTTTGAAAATTAAGAAGCTCGGAAATTAATCATTATCGGGGAGGGTCAAAATTGGGTGTCAACATTTAAGGCTAAAGGTAAGGTTTTAACTCCTCGAATCTGTTTTTCGATCCGTAGAACGTAATCTAATCGGTAAATATTGATGGGGGAGGGTTTTGATATGAGAATTATGGTGGGAAAAGCCCTAATTTTGGATAGTGGGATTAGGGGTGGGCTGTCGGTTCTTTGGTTCGGTTTAATCAAATTTTGGTTCGATTCTTCCGTATTCGGTTTTAGAAAAGTGTGCACCATATTTCATACCAAACTAGATCGGTTCGGTTCGGTTTTTTCTACTTCGATTCGGTTTAGTTTGGTGTTTTTAAATAGGTTTTTCGGTGTGAATAAAAATAAAGAGGGAATATGATAAAGTGTTAAGAGTTTCAAGTGTTTAATTTATAATTAAGAAGACACTGCATAGATGATTCTTTAACTAGAAGAATTCAAATTTTGTTTCTGTTTCTAGCAAAGATGCCAAAGGATGTGTTAATTAGATGGATTATTTACCCTCTCATGTTGCTACAGAGATGACCAACTAGATATACAACGACAGAATCAGCAAACATATACAGATAAATGGTAAAGAGCACACAACAATTATCTTTACTCACAAAATAAGGTCTACAAAGACTTGTCCACACATTTTTTTTAAAAAAAAAAACACAACACCATCAAACGGCACTATCTCTTTGGATACACGACTCAACACATTCAAAACATAGACTTTAGGTCTTTAGGGTTTACACTTTACTGTTTTGTCATTTAAAAATTGAAATGGGCCAGGTAAATATTTTGAGTCAAAATATATAAGTATTATTAAGTAATATAATTTAAATATTTTTAAATTTATTTAATAAAACTTCGGTTCTTCGGTGCACCATAGTTTCGGGACCCTTACACCGAACTCCGAACCGAAGAACCGAAGTTCCAAAAATAAAAGACCGACACCGAATCGAAACACTGAAGAACCGAAATAGTTCGATTCGTTTTGATTTTTCGGTTTTCTGGTATTTATGCCCACCCCTAAGTGGGATCATGGAGATGATCTAGGGTTGTTAGAATTGTTAGTAATCCGGGTAATTAGTGATTTTTTATTGATTCCCGTATTATATTGATTGTTTGTAGACCAAAAACAAGCGGAACGAATCCGGAAAGGGAAGGATCAAGTTTCTTAGGGTTTCAAACTTGTTTCGAGGTAGGTGATGGTTGTGATTCTATGATTGTGTGATGTATGTTTGTCCTTGCTTCATTATGATGCATGTATGTATGTATGTGATTCTATGATTGTGTGATGTATGTTTGTCCTTGCTTCATTATGATGCATGTATGTATGTATGTATGTATGTATGTATGCGAATGTTGCATTGTTGATCACATTAATTGTAAATAAGGATATATGAATAAGGAATGTCTTGAATCACTTCTTGATTGTATGATTATTGAGAATATACTTGTGATGGTGATTGTGGTTTGTTGAATGGATCAGGTGTTACGTTCCGACACACTAACTTGGATCGATTGCACATTCCGACATAATTATGGGATCAGTTGACACGTTCCGGCGTAATCATTGGATTGGATCCCACGTTCCTGTATGCTAACAGTTTGGGTTTGGGTTCCATGAGAGAACCAATGACTTGTTGTAATTGTATATTGTTGAGCATGTGATAATATTGTATATGTTCGATATATGCATGTGATTATATTATTGTATTGACTTGCTTATGTTGCACTTAGTGGGATAGCCTTGTGATCCTACCAGTATACTGTGGTTGTGTACTGATACTGCACTTGCTCTTATTTTTGTTGAGTACAGGGCATCTTTCTGCGGCTATTGACAGACCTCGCTTAGAAGATTAATGATCGCCGATCGAATTCAAGGGTGAGTCAGTTCTTCCGGGCTGCCTTGAATTCTCACTACTACAAAAATATCTTTTGGCGGCAATTAAATAGGTATTTAGCGGCAATTATAATTGCCGCTATAACATATACACCAGCCATTAGTCTTTTGCCATTGTTCATGGGGTCGCTAAAGGTTTTAGCAACCATTTTTACAATTGCTGGTAAAAACAATTTTTATTGCCATTAAAGTCTCTGGTAATAACGACAATTGTTTAGCGGTAATTATAATGGCCGCAAAATTCATTCAAAACATGACCCAATGCACCTTTTATCGACTTATTAAATTGTCTCTAAATCCAATTATATTGCCGCTAAAAAGGGACATATTTTAACGGCTATTGTGTAGTGACAATCTTAATGGCCGCTAAATCCATTTCCAAAATGACTCAATCAATACTAAATCAAACTGATTTGCGACTATAAATTACATTTATGAAGGGATATTATTTAACAACAATCATAATTGCCGCTAAGTTCTTTCTAAAAATGACTTATTTGCCTTTTTAGGGTTCATTTTATTATTTCTAGTAAATCCAATAAAAATGTCTAAAATAATTATTTTACAAAATATAAATGGTACAAAAGCAAGTACTACTATGCATAACTCACCAAACAAAAGCAAGTTCTAATGTATCAAACTAAAAAATATTACTACATGTTTAAAGTAAATAGCTTATATCATTGTAACTTTTTTTACTGAACACTGGCAATAATTTTTTTTGAAATCCATAGCCCTCAAACAATTCCCGCAACTCTTCATAACATCAAAATCTTCCACATGCTATTTGAATATCGTATTGTATTATCTGAAATTGTAAAACAAGAGAATATCAAAAATATGAAATCTATGAAAAATATTTGTATACATTAACTATAAGCCAAATCTAAAACTAAAAGGAGATTACCCAGTAATAGGCATATTCAAGACGTCATAACATTTAACTTTTATAACAGAGAGAAAATACTAAGTATCAATTTGGATATATTGGCAAAGTCCCGACCAGAAGAATGTGTATTTTGCCAAGGCTAAGTAGAAATATGAAGAAACCATGTGTATAATGAATCAATCCTTGAGTTTCACTATACTGTCATTTGAATCATTTCAATACATTTTGGACCCTTTTTAACGAACAAATCAATTAAGCCATCACTACTAATCAAAATCAAATAGAAGAAGATGAAAAATAAAATAAAGTAAAATAGAGAAGAATTAAATATAAAGGAAAGCGAACAAAAAAAGGAAGAATAAGCTACTCATATTTCATTCACCAACACATAATAATATGGCTCCCACTAAATTTATAGAAGTTAGAAGTTAGAAGTAATTTAGAATTGAGAAATTTGTTATCATCGCGACCCAAACGAACTAGAAACATGGTTGATAAAGAATTTAATAACCACACATTCATCTAATTATACCACATATATTGTATAGATAGCAAATTATAGAACAAATATTAGCAACACATATTCAAATATAAAATGAAAAGAAAGTCTTTATTTTGAAATATTTGGTACTTGTGTCTCGTTCATGGCTACTATTTGCATCAGGGACCTAATATAAATATTGATACATTAGATAGAAAATGGACCCAAAAAGTATCTTAAGCATATCACAATGTACAAATATCAACACAAATACCAATTGTAGTTGCTACTAGCTGAAAACAATATAAAAACAAAAAAATCATATTAGAAAGATATTAAGTTACATCTTTGCATAATGTTAAGTGACCAATCTATTTTCAAATACAGTTTTGCATATTCGATTTTCCAAAACAAAGAACTTATCTAGTTGGAACTAGTAAAATTCGTATCATAATTACTTCTATTATGAAAGGATGCATATCCTTTTATGTAGAAATATATCAAAGAGGGAGAATAAAAGTTCTAGAATAGAAATTCTTATATCTGAAAGTCCTAATATCAGCACACCTCCAACATCATATGGTTAAGACTCGACAAGTAGATACCATGTTTGTTGTTGCGGGTTCCTTTGTTATATAGTTTCACGTCTAATCAAGATCCAAGATTGAACTTTATTCTCCAACGACCCTTTTATCTCAATTTCTTTTAACATTATCACATGTATGACCAACAAAAGTTTTCTATTTGGTTATACGGTATGCTGATACAACAAAAGTGACTGACAAGATATATAACTATAACTTTGAAGTGGTTGTTACACATCCAAATGACATTGTTGATCTATGTAATGTGCAAACATTATCAGGTTCTTACATCAACTAGTACTCGTATGTTTAATGATTTTGATATTTACATTGACTGCTTAAAGAGACAATATCACTAGCTAAAGCATAAATAAAATGTTCTATATTATTCTTCAACTGTATCTAGCAGCTACAAGGAAAAAAAAATCATACAGTAAAGAAATTAAGACAACCTTTATACAAGGAAGATTTAGTCATTTACCTTATTGGAAATATGATTCCTTATCATAATTTGTCAATTTCACGTTTTTCTTGTACTCTTGAAAATTTTCACTAAGTGAGGATAAGGAAAAAAAGAGTCATTTTCATATTAGTAACAGAACAAAAGTTTAAAGAAGATCTAAGTGCCCGTTTGAATTAGCTTATTTTAAGATCCTTTTGGCTTTTAAGCACTTTTTTAGTTTTGGAGGTGTTTGGAAAGGTGAAAAAGTGCTTTTTAGCACTCACTTTTAGGCCAATTTTTTTAATAAGCCAAAAGTCAAAAGAAGGGTATCCTCTACTTATGAGTTTTAGCTTTTACCTTATAAGTTACTTTTTATAAGCCCATCCAAGCAGGCCCTAAGTAGCATTCATTCTTGATATTAGCGGTCTTAGTTATGGTTGATTATTCTGAGTAGGAAAAGAACAACGATTCCTAGCTTACACAAAACATGGTCTAAATTACCCGGATTCCATCTAGAACTATAATTCGATAAGCATTCAGGAACCTTGTAGTACATTCTTCCTTTGGATTTCGTAAACAAGGATGCTTTCTTTCCAAACTTAACATCAAAAAGCTTCTAAGAGTCTCATTATCTGTTTTTTCTATAGACAAAAAGAGAACTTTATCTGTGAATTCATTAACAACTCTTTTGATGTGGGTATTTCTCTCGTCACATAAACATGCACTCATGAAAAATATAGCCATATTTATATTTCCTTTGAAGACTGTATGGCATAATGATTTAGGACTACTGTAGTTTGTAATGTTAATCTTCTAGAATGCCACAAGTTTGACTAATTCAAGGACTATATCTAGAGTGGAAAATTTTACTAACTAGTATCATTAAACAAATGCCACTTAATAACTCATCATTACTATACACACTCTCAAAAACTATACCCCATAGGAAAAATCATGGAATACTTTAAGATGAGTTTGTATATAACCTGTTATTTTCAGCTTCTATATGAACTAACGTCATAATAAAAGTGAGTGTCAATTGTTATTGGTAAAGAGTTCAGCAAAAAATCAAGAAAGACATCGAAAGGTGGCCCTGATGTTGAAAAATATCAAGATAATGTGAGGAAGCTATTGGATGCAAAGATAGCTGGTAATAAAATCACAAATATTGGTTATAATGGGGTGCCAGGTCTACCTTTTGTGGATCATCAAGCCAATGAGTTGGTGCAACGAAATTTTGACTATAAATAGATGGCGTGACAACTAAGAAAAATGAAACTTTGGTGTTTACAGATGTAAATCAATCTGATTGTGCAGTAGTTAAGCTATTGATACTAATACCACCTGTGTGCAATCTGGATTTTTTTTTCTAGTCCTAACGACTTAATTTGGTAAAATAATAATTTTTGAAAGAAACTAATAAGGACAGGTAATGAGCAACTTGAGGCTACAGATCACCAACTAGCTGGACACTTTGTTGCCGAGATGAGCGCTCCTAGATCTAGCAAGCAAAGGAGTTTTTTGCAGTAACCAACCGCTGGAAACAGAGGTGCTACAAAGGATGCTGATGCAAGTGAGTTAATGATCCCAGATAGTTAAAAGTATGTTCAGCATCTTGGTGATAAGGTCTTTGTTTGATGCAACACAAGTTAATTATGAATAACAATTAAGGATTTTATTTGTCGGACTGAGTGTTGATGAACAAGGGCATGCTATAACTCTAAAACCAGCAGATTTAGTAATTGTTGAAGCACTTAAGTCAACTATTAATAAATCCGCACACGTTATTGATGGGCAGGTGCGAATCGCAGGTCAAACGTCAATGGTGAAACCTAATAATTTGGAGATGGGTCAAGGTTTTTCTGGTGAAAAACATGCTACTTGCCAAGATACTATTGATCAACAAAATGAATAGTATGAAGGCATTAGTATTGTAGGGATTAGTTATGAATAAATCTATGTATTAATGTTATACATGAATAACTCATTTTTTATCTACCTATCAAATGTGGCAAAAGTTATATGAAAAATGGATAAATTTTTTATTATCCAGCTACGAAACGATCCCTGCAAAACCTGACCAAAAATTTAACAAGCAAAATGGGAAGGAAGTAAAACATGATATTTGACTCAGATCAGTAAGCCTTGGAACAAATAAATTGTTTGATGTACAACTTCATTAAGAAATTCTCCACTATGCAAGTAACGTAACTCATACTCTCAAAAATAACAAACATTGCACAAAATTTTGTTATAAAGTTCTTCTTTCACTAATTACTATAAAACTTTCACAAGCCAAGTACATTATTCAGTGCTTTCTACGAGATCTAATCATCCTCCAAGCCCTAGAACAAAAGTTCCAAGATATCTACATTAAATATGAAACTCTACATGTAATGTCTAACAAAATAATTCAAAAGGAAGGTAAGAAACAGAGAATGAATAGTACCTGTGGTGTTTCGAGAAAGAGCAGAGAGATGGATCTGCAAATCCAAAAAGGAGAAAAGAGAAGACGAGAACAATGAAAAAGTCCAAAGTTTCCAATAACTAAAAGAGAGAGTTCAAAGAATACCTGATGATCACTGATACACTATGAGCGCCAGCAACAATGAGAGAGAGGTCTGCCCTATTCTCTATGGTGTATGTGGCGGGCGGTAGGGGTAATATTTCGTAGGGAATATAAATTGGAGGGAGAATAAAAAAATCATTTGGATTGCCATTAAAAGTCAGAAAGTTGAATTTTAATCAAATGTTACTGACTAATAATTTGGACTGCCACTAAAAGAAGGTTCTTTCGCAGCCAATTTACAAAGGCCGATAAAATTAGCATTAGTTTAACACTACAACGACAAATACTGTATTGCCACTAAATAATTGTTGGTAAAAGTCTATTTTGTAGTAGTGGGTCTCCTTCTGTTTATGTCCACAATTCTGACTTAGACTAGTTCTTTAGATTTCTTTTGTTTAGTTTGGGTTGTACCCATTTTCCTTTAAACTTTGGTTCATTGTTAGATGTTTTGGTATATTGATTTTCAGGTTCTAGGTGTATTTTCCGCATTGGTTAGTCGTTAGATCTTTTGGAATATGGGAACTTCAGTCTTAGCTGTTTAACTTGCTTCCGTAACTTAAATGTTTTAGTTTTTGGTTTAGTTGCTTGGTTTGGGTTGTAGTAGTGGTTCTCCCACCAGAGGGTTAGCGTGGGTGCCAATCACGACAGTGTGGATCGTAACAGATTTTGAGCAAATGTATTACTTAGTTAAAATAGTGGTGCATATATATTCTTGCCGTTTAATAAATGGTGCATACATAGCCTCATTGTTTAACAAATGGGATAAATTTATCCTTTTTGTTTACAGTCTGAATTAAAAAAAAAAAAAAACTTAAAACTGAATTTTAATTCCAAAAAATATCATGTAGCTTAAAAAACGACTATTCATTTTTTATGCACCTTGACTCGACCTAATTGAAAAAGGAGAAACTAAGGAAATACCCCATAAAAGCAAAATAATTACAAACATATACTCATTTACATTCACACCCCTACTAAATAATTACACTATATACTCTCAACTAATTTCGCTTAACTGATACTAAATTAGTATCATATAGTGTATCAGTATCGTTAAGGCTAATGATTTCATATAATTGATACTAAATCAATATCATTAACTAATGAGTAATTTCTCAACAAGAAACCTTAATGATACCACAACAATATAAATATATTCTTATAGTATCATTGACTAATGAGTAATTTCTGAACAAGAAACCTTAATGATACCACAACAATATACATATATTCTTATAGTATCATGGATTAATGAGTAATTCTGAATAAGAAACCTTAATGATACCACAACAATATACATATATTCATATAGTATCATTGACTAATGAGTAATTCTGAACAAGAAACTTTAATTATACCAATACATTATATATATACTTATTGATTTAGTATCAGTAAAGCGAAATTATCAGCCTTGAATTACTTTGAATTGGGGTATGAACATATAATTACTTTGAGTTTTATGACTCATTTATGTAGTTTCCCCTTTCAAAAGATTCAATTCTTCATATATTCAAACCTGATCCAAACCCATTTTATGACTAACTATAAAAGGAATTTTATTTTATTTTTCATTTGGGTTGGGTCAAGGGGTGTAAAAAAGGGATGAGATATAGATATATTAACGAAAAAGTTAAATATGCATCATTTGTTAGACGACATAATATATATTTACCACTTTTTTTAACAAGGGGTATATCCATACTAAGTCACAAAGTTAAAAAAAAGAGTATATTTATCCATTTTTCCTTCCTTTACTTCGGTGCGGAATCAAACTACATCACCTAAAGTTAATTATTGAACCTATAAAACTTAAATCCTAGATCAACCTCAGCGGTGAATCATTTATCAAAAAAGAATGACTCTGGTTGTGAAATGATTGAAGAACTGTAAGCAGTTTACTTACTATACATACTTATCATTCATAGAAAACATCTAATGAAAACCCGTTTTTGTTCTGCTTATAGCCTTATTCCCCTTTAGAAATATTTTAGTGATAGGTTCTATAGGAATTAGAGATCACGGGTTAAGTCGTAGAAACGACCTCTTGCAAAAATGCAGGATAAGGTATACGGAGAAGCGTCAATATACCCATGTACTATTGACAATGGTTTAAATATACCTCTCGTTATATTTTCGATTCAAATATACCATTCTTTATACTTTTGATTCAAATATATTCTTTCCATTTATTTTGCACTAATTTATCCTTATTTTTAATCGAAGAACACGTGATGAGCTTAGACATTAATAACTCATCTCATTTAACCCATTCACGACTCATTTCTATGCTTTGAGTTTTTTTTCTTTCAAATTAATCCATCCCCCATCCACTATTGAGCTAACTGCAGTAGTTTGCTTCATCATAAAAATAATTTAATTTTATTATAATTATTGGAAAGAGCCTAAAATAAAATTTAAATGTATGCTAAAAAGTTAAGAATTCGAATTTCATAATGACGACTAAAAGCATCAAGACAAAAGGTATAATCACAATGGACAAATAAGTAGTACTGCTTTTTTAAACATCTTTTGAAAGAGTTATCAAACATTTTTCACAAAAGTCAAAACCATCATAAAAGATGAAACATTGGGAAAATTAAAAATGAGAAGGAACTCATGGTTACACAGTGATAACGTGGTGGTATGATATTATGTTTGACTGAAACAGTTTGCAAATTAAATCGAATATTTAGGGATGATAATGGGACGGGGTGAATGCGAGGTGGGGCGGGTTTAAGGTTGTGTGGGGCAGGTTGAAATGGGTTTTTTTAAAATTAATGTGGGGCGGGGTAGGTTGCGGGTATGTGTGATTTCAAACTTAATTTTAACTTCTTACATGTTATATATTTATTACTCTCTCAATTTCATATAAACTGAATTTGTGAGGCAATGCGCACTTATTAAGAAAAAAATTCAAGAACATAATTTAAATCATATTTCTACTATTGTCATTTACAAAATCATAAATATAAGTTGATAAGTTGTGCAATTTATCTCCTAAAAAACATTCAAATTCTATATAAAAAGGGATAAATGTATTAAAAGAATTAAATATTCATTTGAATTTTGAATAATTTAATTATTTTTAATAATAAAAAAAACCCAAAAATTTAATTAATATAAAATAGAGGAAATATAATTAATTGAAAAGCAAATTAGTTAGAACCTTTTCTCAACTCCACGTGGCCATTAATGAAAAGGAAAATAATATGCAAACTGCAGTTTAAAGTGACCACGAATTGGCCCAGAAATTTGAGTACTCATAGGATACCAAATACTATTATCAACTGAATTCTACAAATTGGACCCATTTGCATATTCTGTGGTTTTTAAGGAGAAAATGACATAAATGGTCCCTAAACTATTATAGTAGGTCTAAAATAGTCTTTAAATTATACATTTAACGAAAATAGTCCCTTAACTATCTACAATCTTGTCAAGTTTGGTCTGTATCTATTTTTTATAGACACCGTTAACAAACTTCGTAATTCAGCTACTCTGTTGATTTTCTTTTTCCCTTCTTTTCTTTATTGACGTTGCTATTGTAAAGAAAACCTTGTCAAGTTTGGTGTTTATTTTGTGCAGTTTGGGGTAGCTTGATGATGTTTTTTGGTGCAGTTTTTGTGTAGTTTGGCGCATTTTCTGTGCTATTTTTTTTTCAGTTTGCAGCTGATTTTTAGTGCTCGAGTGCTTTTGGTGCAAATTTTTCGTAGTCTAATGTAGTAGTTTGATATTGATATTTTAATGGTTTGATGTTGCTGTCTACTCTAGTGTTGTGCTATGTAAAGTTTCATGCTGATTTTTTGGTGTTTTAAAGCTGCAATTTGATTCAACTCGAATAAAATAACGACCAACACACATTACAGCAAGTCGGTGAAGAAAAGAATTGGACAAAATAAAGTGAAGAAATAGTGAGATAATAGAGCAAAGAAGTGGCAAAAAAAAGTCAGGAGATAGAGATTAAATTAGAATAACATTTTTTTTTATTTGTAAAATGTAGATATAGACCAAACTTGACAAGATTATAGATAGTTAAAGGATTATATTCGTTAACGGTATAATTAAGGGACTATTTTATGTCATTTACTCGCTTTTAAGTATGACAAACATCCTTTTGTGGGGTCCCATAAATCTTTCAATGCAAAACATTTGCATAATTGCATCCTTTGATAGCCACGTGGCTATTTTTTAATTTTATTCATTTATGTTTATAAAATATTCTGTGTAAATGTGATATGTCTATCCACCCATATCATATTTTCAAATTGGATATGTTTGCAGACCAAATCAACAACCAATTAGCTCAAATGTATACATGAATTTAAGTAAAGTTTAACTCCAATTAATTATAACCTACCTCAATATAAAAAAAAAAAAAAAAAAGCCTAATGCAAGTGATTTTATCTCAATTTTAACTTTCTTGAAGTTTCAATTCGTTTACGGTCTAAAACACATGAAAATCACATATTTAATCTTTCATTTAATAATTCTAGGCTTTAGAGCTAAACTCCATTGATTTTTTGTTTATAGTTTAAATTCTCAAGTTAGAAATTTTCGCCCATAAAATTTCTCAAGTTTCTATTTTATAATCCACATTAGAGGGAAGAATTTACACAAAAGAAAATGAAGTCAAACAACCTAAAATTACACAACACACCCTTTTAGTCCCATACACATTTTTATTTGTGAAACTTTTAAAGTGGACGAATCTTGAAAGTTGAAGAATTAGCTAGGTATACTTGCGTGATCCCCGCATCCTTTTTTTAAAAAATATTTCCACATAATAGTAATGACAGTGTACTCAAGTGCTAAAAAACTTTATTTATGTCAATAGTCATGATCTATAGAAATAACTTTATTTCCACATAACTTTGTTCATGTCAGTACCACACCCTACATAATAGTTATAATAAATTTATATGCATTGGTATGGTGTCTGGACTTCCGAAATATGCCATGTCTATTTATGATATAACTCGCTTGTCGGCGTCGTATCCAATCCACCCATGTATTTTAAGCATCCAATTTTATATTTTCAAATTGAATTATGAACGAACTTTTGAACTTTCGCACCTGTAAACATATTATGTGATCTTATTATAATGTATTTCAGTAGTATATTTGTATGAGAACTGAATTTTCATGCAAATGTTCTCATACAAATATCTGTGTATTTTAACAATAAAAATTGAGAAGATAAATATATGAATGATATGAAAAAAAATCGGGTAACTAAAATTTATCACTAATAAATGGAAAAGGGTAAACATACCCTTCAACGTTACGATTTAGAGCAAATATATTTCTAGTTATAAGAAATGATACATATATATTCATGTCGTCTAAAATGATGCATATACACCATTTTCATCGACATATCTATATTTACTTAATTGGGAAAAAATTATAATATTGATTATTTAATTTCAAAAATGTCACATGACTTTTAAAAATTATCTCACTCCTTTTTTACACTTCTAGATCTGATCCAAACGAAAAAAAATCAATTCCTCTTCTAATCAGACATAAAATAGGTTAGAATCGGATTTGAATAGATAATTTTTTTTGATTGGATTGGATTCAGATGCATAAAAAATAAATGAGGTAAATTTTGAAATTTAAAAATCAAATTTAAGATTTTCCAAAATTCAGTATGTTAATTAAACATGAAAATCTACATCATTCGTAAGATGACAAGGGTATGTAATATGTATACATAATTTGTTAGTCGATAAAGATATATATGCATTACTTTTTTTAACTTGGGATATATGTAGTAAAAAATTCATAAATAGTTAAGTGATGAAATATAGTAGGCTTCCTTAGTCTAACTGTATTTAATTAAGCTCTAATATAGATATCGAACTTGAAAAATAAATAAAAATTATTTGTCATAATAATGTAAAGAAACGCATCAATGCCCAATAGTTACTCCACTCATATATGTTTCCCGTGAAGTTCTATTAACAAATTGAATTCAATACACCATGCTTTAGAAAATAAAAAATATTACAGTAACAGTTATTACTAGTAAAATCACAAATTACAATATCACCCATACCTGAAAATGTAAAAACAAACAACCAAACAAAAATAGCTAATTAAAAATTTATATATAATTATTTTACAAGGGACTTAATTAAATAAATCTTTATTTTACCCAACTTAAAACTCTTAATGGTGTGCTCTGACATTACACTCAACCCATTTTAGGTCAAAGACCGTGATCTAGAATTTTAAGGTTATGGGTGCTCTAAAAGTAGGCTGTCAAAAAAAAACATGTTAAAAATGAATTTCGAACTTAGGCTAAGCAACACCAAAAGAGCCTAAAGCACCCACCAAGAGTCATTAAACCAGTTAGACCATCCATTTGTTCATCGGAGATAAAAGATCATCCTCGCCAGATTTCATAGGTGGAATTACACTACTGTTGTTATTGGTTCATTAAAGAAACAAAGTTTCACAAAACACTTGAGAGTAATTAAGTTATCGGGAGTAGTATGTTTTTTCTCTTTAAAGGAGCAAAAACACTGATATATAAAATTCAGTGTTTTTGGCTAAGCCTTTGGTTTTATTTTTTGTGGTGTATATTTTCTTATACTTACTCCATATATATAGAGGAGGTCGCAAAATCAATGAGGATATTGAACCATGGGTAAAAAATCAAAAAAAAAAAGCCCGCAGAGGGTCAACAGGGTCGTTTAATTTAAATTAAGTGTTTTTGGATATTTCTCTTCATCTCCCACCCAAATATTGCTCAAAAGACAAATTAAGTGTCGTGATGGGACCCTAAAGTGTTTGCTAGCATTCCAGACTTTCACTAACATTCCAGACTTTTGTGTTAACAATTAACTGTACCACCATCTGATTGATTACTATTATTTATTCTAATTTAATTTAATCTAATCTCTTTTTTTGTGCAACTTCATATTTGTAATTTGTTAAAGTTTTCTCAATCTTTCTCTAACTGTTTGAATGACTGTTATGTATTGTTTCATAATGTATAGTATTATATTGTATTATTTCATTTTGGATAAGAGACAAATCCCGAATATAACAGCTAAAATTGATAAGGAATTTTTTTTTTGTTAGTTAGGCTTCTGTTCTTGCTGTAGTGCTAATGGGCAATAAGTTGGTTTTTGTGTTGTTAGCCCATTTTTTGATGGATAGTTTCTATTTATGTGTTGGATTTAAACTTTTGTTATGATATAGAACACCTCCAGTGCTACTGGATTTTTTATTATTGTTTTTCAAAAAAGTATCAAATAGCTAGGGGCGATCTATAATTATATATGATGCCAATTATTATGGTATATTTATAAAAATACATTAATTTAATGTCATTATTGTTGAATATTTATAAATTTAACTATGATGTCAATTATTATTGAATATATTTTTGATTTCATTGTAGAAATTTATCAATTTTAAATTTACCTCTACAAATGTTTTACAGTTTTACTAGTGTTTAGAGATTTCTAAAAGGTTAAACTTACTCGTATATATTGCAATAATTAATATAATTTATCATGATTAAATAATTTGATAAAGTATAACACATATTAATCAATTATGAATATATATTAATCATTTGCTTTTACCTTTTGAATTTAGTGGCCAATTTGAAAATCATTATATGAATTTATTCTTGCACAGTTCATATGTACTACTGCTACTCGGAATTTATGCTAGGAACCTTCAGGGAAGTTGAGTATGCATAATTCTATTTCTTTCTATTACTCCCTCCGTCCAACAATAATCGTTCACTATACTAAAAATAATTTTTCAACAATACTTATTCAATTTAGATTATCAAGAGATAATTTATCTTTTATGTTTATTTTATCTTTGCTATTAAATATTACAGTATCATTTAATACATTTTTCAAAGTATTAAATTTAATAAAGTCAAAGAATAAATAGTAATATTACCCCTAGTAGTTATTGTTTCTTAAGGTGCGTCAAGTCAATACTCTAATCAATATATTTCTTTCCTTTACTATGCTTTTGTGTGGAACTGAAGATTCTTTATTCAAAATTTAATTTATTAAAATAAATTTTCTATAAGAACTAATAAGACAAACAGAAACAATATTTTAAAAATGGGAAAAGAGTTTTAAGAAAAAATTCTTAAATTATGTAAAATCGAACAAAATGTCTTCCGTTGATAATTTAATATAAAAAATATTTGTGTCATTAATAGTTTGATCCAAAAATATTCATACTGTTAGTTTTGATCAAATTTAAGCCTTATTTCAATTGAACATCTCAACTCTTAATAAAATGTTCTAATTAAATACTTTCAATTTAAATTTTGTGTTTTTTATATTTGTTCTCACTCATTTATAAAGTAGTTAAATTAACTACATAAATAATATCATCTTTAATTGTACACATCAATCTCCAAGAAAAAAAATACTTGATCAATTTTATAGGAATTCAATTGAAAGAAAATGTGGTGATGTTTAAAATAAATGTTATTAAACACTTGGTATTGATCCTGTACGTGAGTAGTCTCATATTGTTCGGAGAGTTTTTACCGAGTCTCCTATGAAAAGTTTATTGGGAATAGGTAAGTTTGCTGTATAATTCTTTTAATTATATAATAAGGTGAATAAATATTCATTGAGACATTAGGAAGCAAAGCAACATTTTTGGTCCTTAAGTTCCACCTTCCACCAATGGTTTTCCACTCAATATTATTTTTAAAAAAAATCTCACTTTATTGCGAAAATGGAAAGAAGGTTCCCTTTCCCCCTCCGATCCTTCCTCGAAGGAAGCTCTTGATAAGCCCTTTAAACTGTACTCCCTCCCTTCCTAAATATTAATTATTCTTTTTGTTATTCCTGGTGTATTATGCTTATTAAGTTATCACATTAGTTGGTTATTATTACTGTTTTTGTATTTTTGAATGATATGTTAAGTTTTCTCTAATATTTACTATGTCTTTCTTTACTTGCGTTTTTTTCTTTGGACTATTTTGATGTGTGTTATGTAAGTCGAAGGTATTTCAGAAACAATCTTTTTACCTCACACTATAATAGTAAAGTCGATGTATACTTTATCCTTCCAAGATCCCACTTATAGACCACATTGAATTTTTTGTTGTTATTCTCTCTTTCTTATTGAAAGGCACGACTCAATTTTTTTTATTTAATGTTATAATAATTAGGAGTCGTTTGGTGTGATATAAGGTATAATAATTTTAGAATAAAATGTAGAATTATTTCATTTTACGTTTGATTGAAGATATTACGTATTCCTTAGATTATTTATCCCACCATTTATAACATAGTGATGAGATAAGTTATCATATATATATAATGGGTTAACTTATTCTAAAACAATTAATTTTGATTATCTTGTTCCCAATTAAACAACAGTCGACGGTTATGAATATACCTCAAATGAGGAGTAAATATAATAATAATTATTATTACAATATAAAAGATATATACATATTCAATTTAAATTTAAAGTGTTTATTTGAAATTTAGTCCTATTATAACAATATTTAATGTAATTGACCCTTGAATCTGTATGACATATATGCTATTTGGGAGTAATAACAAACCGAAATACAAGGAAGGTTTCATCCGAGCATTATGAGAAGGAATTTCTTGGTAAGCCCTTTAAATCTATTATTACTTTAAATCATTTCCTAGTTTACCATTTACATTCACCAAATACTTTATTTTTGTTCAAATTTATTTGCCAACTAAATTGACCAACAAATGACTCAAAGTAATAATGTTGGTTAATCTTCTTGGTCATATGATTGAAAAATGCAAGTTCAACGTGAGAAGATCGACAATACTTTTTTAGAATAGCATTGTGATAGTACTAATTACAAGAGCCTGTAATAGCATGGGCCTAACATATATATATTTGTTGTTTTAATTTATGTGACACAGATAAAATTTGGAGGGTCAGTCAATTTTTAGGAATTTCTTTAGATATTTAAAGTTGTTAATTATTACTCCATAATTTATAGTATTTTTTAATGTAATTTTCAATAACATATGTTATTCTTTCTATCCCAATCTATGTGGTATTGATAGAGTTTTTATGTCTTTTAAATTATTAAGTATTGTGATTTATAATACTTTTCACGCCATTTTTAAATAGTACAAGTTACATCCTTTATTGTTCCAATTTATGTGGCTTCCTTTATTCTTTCAATTTATACAGGTAAGATTTTAAGAGCCAATCGAATTCTTTATATGTCCTTTAAATATTTTTAGTTGTTAATTATTGTAATTTATAGTACTATTTACGAAATTACCTTATTACAAAAAATTACCAAATTACCCCTTATTAATGAAGCAGGTGCCGCTTATTAATAAGGAGATAAGGAGATATTATGTAATTTATAAAGTTTGGCTTATTTTATAAGATTGTTAAAGAATTGAGATAATTTTAATACATTTTAAAATGTAAAAAGTCTAAATTGCATGCCCAAATAAAACTTCAACTTTATTTTGTAGTTTTATATCATGATTTTAAATTATAATTTCATATTGCATGATCAAACGGGCCCTTAATTTCAATTGTGTACTAAGACACTTTTTTAGTCCAGATTTAAGACTCTTTTCTTTGAGAGTGGGGTGTCACAGACTTAGAGCTTTTGCTAAAGCTCCGTGCGGCGCTTGACAACTTACTTACTACTCTTGCAAGATCTTGTAAGCTCAAGCAAGCCTTTAAGACTAAGATCGCTAAGAGAAGGCAAATAAAGACTTAGAAAGAACAAGAGAGCTTTTGGAAGAAGGCTTTTGTATTGCTTGTGCAATGCTTTACAAGTTGTTGGATGCCTTACAAATGAATGTCTCATCTATTTATACTACAACCTAGGGGCTAAAGTGCAAATAATATTTATTTTATAAGTCCCTCTAATAATTACACTTTGGTTCCTCTGTAGAAATCTCTACACTTTCTAGGGAACTCTAAGGCTTTCTTGAAAATTATCTAGTCCCCCTTCTAGAACTCTCTACTAGTCTAAAGAATTCCAAGGCATTCTAGAGGTTTCTAAGGAAGGATCTAGGGAATTTTAGAGTCTTCCACTAACCTCTCCATAACTCTAGATTCTTCCCACTTATTTTTATGCCGAATTTTTAATTACAAAGTGGCGGGTCATGACACTCTCCCCCACCTATTGATGCGACGACCGCGTCGTATCGCCACTGCATAGACAATCGAGTCTTGTCTTCTCACATGCGCGACCAATAGTCCATTGACTTGATCAAGGCCCTCGTGCAACTCTTTCAGCTGTTTTTTTTTATCTCTTCTAGCTTGGCCTTATGATCTTCCTCTTTTCTAGGGGCAAGCGCCTTGGCGGTTTTTTTTGGCATCACGACATTGTTATCTTTTAGAACCTTCATCGTGTGTGGTGGCAAGAACCCTTTAGCACCATTGTCTTCTTTTAAACATACAATGGTAGCTATACGTCGACTCCTTCTTTTTATGGTTTTTCTCGAATTGCATGGCCGTTAGTTGAACTTGCCTTTCCATCGTTGGTACCTTAATCAGGGGTGCCGTGCTTGTTTCTTCTTGCTCCATGACCAAAAGTTGTTGGAGGTAAGAACTTTTGCCCAAGAATTATGTCAAAGAGATCTAAATGAGCGACAATAAAGTTGGTTTTACTTTGCCATTCGCCTAGTGTGATGCTTACTCCATGTGCGACTCCACTCACGGGAGACGGTGGTACATTAACCGTCCTGAGTTGGGCGTTACTTGGGCTGTAACTCAGCCCCAACCTTGTTGCTACCGTCTTGGTCATGATATTGGTCTCTGCACTGGTGTTGACCATAACACAAACAGGTCTTCCATTGATCGTGATCTCGACATATTGTGCGTCGTATTCTTTCCGCTTCCCTGGCTGCTTCGTGATGGCTCCGGATAGTCCTATCAAGCCCAAATGCGTCACATATGCGCCTTCTCCTTGCTCCTATGCATCTTTCTCCTTCCGCTCTCGTAGGATAACACCAACGATCTTCAGTTCAAGGCACCTTCCATAGCCATGCGACCCACCGCATATATCGCAACCATTTCTTTTAGCGGTTTCTGTCTTTCTCTTCGTGTCACCATAACGCCCAGACTTCTTGCAATCGGACCTATAAGTATCATGCTTCTTGGGATGTGGCCGCTGCTTCTCAATTTGCCACGATCTCTCCCACCATGGTCATGACTACCTCTCACTTCCTTTTCGTTGGCTCTGTCGGACTTTTCATGCCTGAAGTCTATCAAAACTTCAGCCTACGTGATGGCTTCATCAATAGTCCTGACCTGTCGGCGTTCCAACTCTGTCCTGGCCTAATTTTACATCCCATCCATAAAGTGGAACAACATATCTTCATCTGTGAAGTTTGGAATATGAAGCGTGAGGATAATGAACTCATTCACGTATACGTGTATGCTGCCTGTTTGTTTGAGCTCCCTAAACTTTTGCTTCATCTCATAGATGACATTGTTAGTGAAGAATGCCTTCTTGAACTCCACTTGAAATTGATCCCAAGTGTCGATTGTGCAAAGTCCCTTCCCTATTTCAGACTCTTTACGCCTCCACCATAGCATGGACATCTCCGAGAGGTACAACACAACGGTGTTGATCTTACTCTTGTCACTTTTCAGCCTGTTGCACTTGAAGTAATTCTCCAAATGTCACAGGAAATTCTCCACCTCTTGCGCGTCACGGACGCCTTTAAACATAGGTGGCTTGGAAGCTTCGACCTTGGCCTCCCTATATCGATCAAGCGACGATGGTCCTCCAACTTCCACCCCCTCCTTGAGTGTTTTCATCTCGGCCTTCATGGTCTCAATTGTGCTCAACACCTTCATGAGCCAACACTCTAAGTAAGTGGTAGCCTCCTTCCTCTCGAACTCGGCACACTAGCGTCCCTCCAACTCCTTGCGGATGTTGTCGATCTTCTCAAAGGTGAAGTTCTCGAGGGTCTTGAACTATCCATCGGTCACATTCAAATGCCGACCTAATATCTCCACAGCCTGCCTTGCCATTTCAACCTTTGTGACCCATTCTTCTTCAGCGGTGACGTCGATGGCTTCCTCGCCAAGTGCATTGTCACTTGCTTCGGTGGTCGAAGGTGGTAAGATGTTAGCGCCTCGCTTGGTGTGGGGTCGAGCAACATTTCCTCACTATTCTTTTGGTGCTTCTTTCCCTTGCAGTTCTTCTTTCCTACCTCCGGACGGACGTTGGTGGTGCTAGCGGCGATTACGTCTCATTCGTTAGCCATTCCCTTAGTACAAACCTTTGCTCTGATACCACGTTGTCACGGACTTGGAGTTTTCACTAAAGCTCCGTGTGGCGCTTGACAACTTACTCAAAACTCTTGCAAGATCTTGTAAGCTCAAGCAAGCCTTTAAGATTAAGATCGCTAAGAGAAGGCAAAGAAAAACTTAGAAAGAACAAGAAAGCTTTTGCAAGAAGGCTTTTATATTGCTTGTGGAATGCTTTACAAGTTATTGGATGCCTTACAAATGAATGCCCCATCTATTTATACTACAACCTAGGGGCTAAAATGCAAATAATATTTACTTTACACGTCCCTCTAATAATTACACTTTGATCCCTCTCTAGAAATCTCTACACTTTCTAGGGATCTCTAAGGCTTTCTTGGAAATTATCTAGTCCCCCTTTTAGAACTCTCTACCAGTCTAAAGAATTCCAAGGCATTCTAGAGGTTTCTAAGAAGGATCTAGGAAATTCTAGAGTCTTCCACTAACCTCTTCATAACTCTAGATTCTTCCCACTTATTTTTATGCTGAATTTTTAATTACAAAGTGGCGGGTCATGACAGGGGTCTGTGTAATTCCTTAGGAGGACCTTGAATAGGAGAAGACTCAAAATATTAGGACATCACAAATTACTCATAAAGAAAAAGAAGATAAATAATAATTTCATCTAAATTATAATATTATAGCCCAAAGAAATTACAAAGACGGAGCAAAAAGAAAAATATTCTGAGAAGATCATTCTATGCCATCGAACTTTCAGAAAAGGCTCATTTATGCCATCCGTTAAAAGTTTGGCTCATCTATGCCATTACCGTTTAAGAAAAGGCTCATTCATGCCATTATTTTTTAACGGTGGTTTTGCAAAACCATTTTTGCCACGTGGCCAATTTTAATTCGGCCACGTCATTATTTTTTTTATAATAAAAAATCAAAATTTTGAACAAACATTTTTTTCAAAATCATTT
>JAJOOR010014976.1:0-19125 GCA_036250505.1 Solanum acaule
ACAAAAGAAATACTAACAGAAAGAAAGAAGAAGGAAAAGGGGAAACTAACATGAAGGCACGAACAAGTGATTTGCCCTTGCCATCACCACAAGCAACAATGCGCATTCCATCAGGAGACCATTGAAGGTCATCGATCCGACCCGATAGTACCCGAAACTCTTTCTTAAGGACGAAGTCATTATGGGTCCCCCAGATCCGAACAGTACCTGAAACGTCAGCAGAAGCGATCCACTCACCATTAGGAGAATAACGAGCGACTGTAGCCTGATAAGCATGCTCCCCGTAAACTGCAACTTGAAGGGGGCGATCGAGGTACCGGATAATAACGGATCGGCCGTTACAATAAAGGATAGAGTTGGATTTCGGGTCACCCGAAATGAGAATACCGCGACCTCGTTCAGTGGAAGGTATACAAGCGTAAGTTTCTTTGAGCTCAGCCATGGAGATTTGTTGTGTTTATGGAGTGAGCAATGATGAAAGATTAGGGGAAACTAATTTTGTGAACTGGACAACAGCTTTTAGCTCTCCACCTTTTTCGATTATCTGACCGTGCCAGAACGTTCTTCTTGAATGACACGTGGTCTCTTGTTATTGGGTATTTCTTTTTTTTACATAATTATTGTTATTATATACTCCTTCAGTCCCATTTTATGTGGCAACATTTCCTTTTTGATTAGTCCCAAAAAGAATGTCACATTTCCTTGGTAAGTTTATAAAGGTACAATTCCTCTTTTATCCTTGTTGGTTCCACTTAATCTTAAAATAATACTCCAATACATTTATGAGGAGAGAGAAAAAAAAGTCTACTTTTTAAAGGGCAATTTGGTAAATATTTCAAAGTCTTCATTTATTTATTAACCTCTGTGCCCGGTCAAATGTTGCCACATAAAATGGGACGGAGGGAGTACTAAAATACATAATTACTCCATTAAAGTAAGACCTATTTTTTAAGAAGACACGTCAATTTTGCGGGGGTCCTAGTACCCCTTAAACAATTTTAAAGTGTTGTAAATATCCCATTTTTCAACCACTCTCAATTGCAAGAAAAAAAGTGCAATCACGCACCAGTTATAATCTGCCACGTGTTAACTTTAATTTATAATCTTTACTTTCATTTTTGTTTTTCTTATTTTATTAACTTCATTTTCTTTTTCTTTTTCTCTTTCTTCTTCTTCATTAATCATTACCCTTCTCTGCTCTTCTTCAGTCCTTCTAGCTGCCATCACCAAAATCCTCTACGTAGCGGCCATCTTCGTCAATTCTTCGGAGTAGTCTTCATCACGTCACTATTATAATACCATCTTCACCATTAATATCATCAAATTATTGTTAAATCAAAAATAAAATTACTAACAAATTAAAAATTAAAAATTAGTAATCACCTCCAATCTACCATCTTCTTTTCAAAATTACAACAATTATGCAGCGGAACACCATTACGATGAAAGTAATGGAATTCTATAATACTCTCAAATCGAAGAAATTTCTTTATTTACATGCTAAAGAACTACATAACAATTTATTTTATTTTAATTTAAAAAGGAACAATGTTATCAAGGATGTTTACAATTATTACTATTTTGAAAAAAAAATAAGGGCAAAGGAAGAAAAAGGAACAAAGAGAAGCAAGAAGACAAGAAAAAAAATGAGTGAAGTAAATGAGTCTTCTAAGTTGAAGAAGATAGAGAAGAGGTAGTTTGTTCTTTAAAAAATTTGGGGAAGAAGATAACAAAATTAAAGAATTGAGAAAGTACAATAAAATAAATAAAAGAAAAAAAAATATTTCTAATTAAATAAATGCTTAAGTAAATATTTATTTACTTTTTTGTTCAGCTCACTCTCTACCAAAGAGTGAACTACACTCTACATGCCACGTAGGCACGTAATGGGCCAATAAATTCATTCTAAATAAAAATAAGGGGGTAATAGAACCGCTACAAAGTTCAAGTGTCTTTTTAAAAAATAGGTCTTACTTTAATGGGGTAATTATGTATTTTCTCTATACTTTTTCATCTTTTGGAATCGTAAATAACAAAGAGAACTCGTAGAAGAGGTGAATTTAAGAAAATAAAAAGAAATCAAGTACACATGATATACACAATTTTTATCATGATTATTTTTCTTATACACCATACCAAACAAACGTGTAACCTGAGGGTTGAAGATTGATTGATTTCCCCAAACAGATATGGAACCTCTTAGGCTAAAGCTAATTTCATTGCCTCTTGGTTAAGCCCATTTATTGAAGTATTATGAAGAGTAATATTGAGATCAAGAAGTAAGCCGGCCCATATAATGCATGAGCTCATTTGCGTGCAATTCCAAATGTATAATTAGGAATTGGCAATATATACTACTATAATATAATCTAAAAGAAATTTAAGACAGTGAAATACAAGGTCCGATCCCTTGTTTAACTATATAATTATTATATTAAATTTTAGCCATTTTTCTATTTGTAATTATCAAAGTTATGTGGATTGATCTTATATATTTGATGTAGGTATACTTGTATATACCCTTTTTCTCTCTTTATATCGATTGTGTGTTCCTCATTTTAGAAGAGAAAAAAAAACGGATGAAGTCGAGTTGATGGGTTTTCCATGGAGCTAGGATGGTAATTTTACACTAAAAATAAAAGTAATATGTGTCTATATAATCGGTATATTTTAACGTGTAATAGGAAACTGTCGCATTGTAAATTATATTTTTTTATGTATTATTACTTAGTATCATTTTAAGTGATCTAATACTAAGCAAATGATAGTGTAAAAAGCTTATATGAGTTAAACTCGTAAAAGAAATGCAATGGTACAGGTGGACAATTAAGAACAAGGAAAGTAAAAAAGAATATAGTAGGACAAACGTACTTAAACACGTCAATATATATATAGTTAAGTCATAATAATACATCGACCAAACAGCTAGCAAACATAAATTCTACGTACAAAAGATCATACATTTAACATTTCAAACTTAAGAGTGATTGGCTAAATAATAAGTGCCAAACACAAAACACACAAATTAAAATTCACCGACAGTAATATTAATTAACGATATTCACACATGATATAATATAGATATAGTCCATCATCGCTCACTTAGCGCTTACGATTTGCTGGTTCCTTGTGAGCATTGAAATAAACAGTTGCAACTGGTGTGCCAAGATCAAGTTGGTGTGCGAACACCCGAGTACAGAAATGAGCCCTTGCTACTGGTGGCTGCAAAATTCCCTGCATTGGCGCATTCTGTCGGAACAGTACCAGTATGTACCTGTGTATCCCAACTGGTGGACATGGCCCAACATACCCCAGTACCTCCTTACCTGAAATTAATTATAAAATACCCATATTTTACGTTAATCATCGATGGTACTAATTGGAGTCCCAATTAACTAATCAATGTATCTAAATTTCGATTTATTTGTTCACGGTGAAAAGGGAAGTGAGAGATATGGGCGGGGGGATTTATATTACTGCCAAGAGGATGGATGGTCCTTATCAAATTAAACTATCTCGCACTCTTGAAGTTTGAACGATGTCATATAAACTGAGACACATGAAGTACATTTTATTTATTTTTCAGAATTGATCTAATATTATCTGACATGGAAGGGTTCACTCAATTATTTATCAAGAGGATATGGAGATGACAAGTGGCATGAAAATGCTTACTAGGCTAACTCCAGCTTATATCCAGCTGTACTTCCTGATCTAGAAGGTACTTATATGACAATTATTTAGACAAAAAAACGAAATATATTCTTTCGATATTTTTGTTCTCTTCTTCTTCATCAAAAGTTCTCTTCTTCTTGATCGTCTTTTATGTAGAGAAGTAATGATCATTAATGATTTATGTTTGCATGAGATCTACGCAATTAGAAATTAACGACAGACAAAACTTTATTATTAAATAATAAAATCTCATGCTAATCCCATTTAGCAACATATATAAGAAAAGTCAACTAGTTAGGAGCTATTAATTAGCGACGAATTATCGACAAATTTTGTAGCTAATTCTCATAGACATTTCACTGTACCTATGAAATTAATATATATTGATTAAAGACATTTACCTCGAGAAACGTTGCTGCACCCAGGTATGTCTGTCACAATCCTGAAACAAAGCCAACAATGTATTAATCATTAGGATAATATGATAGGATGTAATTAACCATGTAAACAAAGAAAAATTAATAAAGTAATCAACAAAGTAATTTTTATTTATTTATAAAAGCATGATAATATGTTTTAATTTTATTTGCTTAGAATGATAGGATAAATACTTACCAATGCACCCACTCTCTCATAGTAGGTTCACTTGGACTTGGAGCATCAGGGTCCGTCATGACCTATATACACACCATGCATGCATGCATTAGAATTTAACTTATATACACTAACAATTACAATTACAAATAAACGATTAATTACCAGAGTGTAAAATTCATCAGGGTGTCCACCGATGGTGATTTTAGGAGGTTCAATAGCAATAGATGGTTTGATATCACAACCATTAGTGACATGTTTGTTAGCATAATGGACAGACATAGTTACAGTAGGCACAAACATGTCAACTACATCACCAATCACTCTTCCCACCACAAGAGGATCAACTTTTCCACCCATTATTATGTTTGTTTTTTTTTGGTTACAAATTAAATGTATTGGGGTTTTATTTATATAGACAAAAAATGGTTACCTACGTACGTTTTGAACATGCATAGGTTAATAGAAAGAGAAGGCAACACGTGTCGACTTATTAAACTAAAATGCAATTATAATTTCTTGTAAAATGTAGACACGTGGTTTTAGTTGTGTTAGTAGGAGGAAAATCTGTCATCAGTTACAAATTGAAAGACAATAGAAATGGAAGCAACAGCTAAAAAGTGAGTAATTCAGTGTGCTTTAATATAAGGAGATGAAAGAATTGAAAGGCCATATTTAATGGAGTTGCCTCCATGTTTTACATGCATATAGGCTTACTTCCTTCTTTTTTTGGTTTTGTTGTTTCCCTAGAATCCCCATACTTCTTACTACTAATAATATTATAACATAAAGTATGCAAGGATTCCCTCATTAAAGTGAACGTTAACATCCCTATTTAACTCCTTTCACAAAAAAGAGTACAACTTAAACCCATAAGAACTTGAAGCTAAATTGAATAGATTAATTCAATATTTAAATTATTGTAGTACATTTTTTGATAACTATACAACTACAAGTTTACAATCCTTCTCATATTAATATATATATATATATATATGATGAACAATTGCATTTAAAAATGCTAGTCAAAGTTTATGCAATTTGACTTCGAGAAATAAAATGTGACAAGTAAAAAAGAACGGAGAAATAAGTAAAAAGTGATCAGAGTGAGTAGCAGACTTACATATTTATGAAGTAAGGACTTAGCTTATACTAGAGGCCCTCTAGTCCATATTAAGTGAATTGTTGAGGTATAACACACTCCTTAAGAGAAATATTTAAGAACTAAATTGAAGGCTACTTTCCACTATTACCCTTTTAATTTTTCCTAAAGAGAAAATAAAAGTCCCAACAATTTTCTTCAGACCGAAAAGGCTAGGTTCTTCTTGTTTCACAACGCCATAGGAGGCATTTCGAAAGTCTACATTACATATGGAGTAGGCGCTTGTATATTTGATTAGCGAATTCAAGATTTGAATTTTATGTGTTCGAATTTGAAATTCAATAAGAATCTATTTGATTTATTGAGTTTTAAAACTATTATTTGTACTTGTTAAATAGATTTTTCAAAAATACATAAACCTAAATTTTCAGTACTAAAATTGATTCATGAACAGCCATAGCTTCATTCATTTGCTGAACAGTCGTTACACAACCACAAAAATTACAATATCACTAACCTGAATGAACGAATACAGAGGACTGAATTTGCCCTACGTGGCATTTGAACAACTACATTTTTTTAGTACAACGCTCAACTGCTGGAGATTAACTAATATTTGAAGAGCAATGCCACAAAGTTTATGAACACTAAAACTAGAGGTAGGATATACGGATAAAGTGATGCTTGAATAGCAACTGCAGCAGATTCATCGTTGATCTCCGAGGAGTCTACTGCAAGAGGCATACCATCACTGTTAAGTGTGCACGATTGAGGATCTGAACTGCCTTCTGTCAACATTAGAGCCCTTAAAACAGAAGAAACTGTGTGAATGTAAGTGGATCGATTTTTGTTGAGAAGCCATGTTAGACCCATCAATTGGCAATCCCTGCTCCGCATTTTCCTAGTCCTATCCTCTAACCTGCTCTGGTTTCTGACTCTGGCCTCACTAAGCTGCAATGTGCCACGACACATTAGAGAAAAAAAAAAGATAAATTTCTGCTGATAAATCTGAAACAAGTTAGTACCTTATACAACATGCTTTTAGTCATTGGCAAAATTTCTTACTTTCACATGATTCCCAAGTACAAAATTCATTTTAACTAATAAACAGATCAATTCTTGCATGTAAAATGCAAACACAATGTTATATTGTTATGAGCTTGCTCCAGTGCGCCAAAATATAAATTATCATCATCCAAGACTAAAGAAATCTACAATTAGAACCAATGATAAATCCCCCAAGGCCTAGCTCAAGTGGCAAAAGGTGGAGGATTTGTGGCTTAGGTCGCAGGCTCAAGCCCCACACCATGCAAAGCGAAGCCCGGTATTTAAGTGGAGAAGGGTAGAGGGGCGGGCCCATTATCCACCGAGTTTAGAAGGCTGTGATTGGTCTAAAGGGTGGGTCACAGACGGATTTCTCGGTTATCAAAAAAAAAGAAAAAAGAACCAATGATAAAAGTAACTTGAGATAAAACAGCTCAAAATACAGGAAATATAGCTGACCACGGACACCCTTATGAGAGGTGGTGTCATGAGATTTGAACTACACCCTCAAATAGAAGAGAGAGAGCGTAAAGCGATGTCCCCCCACCCCACCAGCCGGAGGGCAGAGGCTGCACTACAATAAAGGATCCAGCCAAAGGTCCTTAGACACTATCTAAAGGTTTTTTTCCAGTAGATGCAGCCCAACAGGCACCGAGAATTCTGATGAGAATTGTGATTGACTTCTCTTTTCGAAAGAGAACTAAGAAATCAATTTAGAGAAGAATACCACACAAGTAGACCATAATAAAACAACCAATATGGAGGAGTTTCCATTTGCAGATACTCGTATAGTCTCATTTAGTTTTCCTGCTGTATGAGATCAATACCTTATTTCACTCTAGTTGAATAGTATGATTTACCCTAGACAAACTGGTGGATAATTTACCTACTGATATGCATGCTACTAATCCCAAGCCCTCAAATATTGTGGTTGCCTATGCTCAAGCCTAGCGTAGACACTTCAATTGTATCAGTGCTGAATTAAACATGATTTCCGATAGCTTTTCTTCTTGAAACGAGGGTCTACTATCTATTTACAGACAAATTTATCTATTATATGCAGGTCAGCAGAAAGACTAATTGGTGATAGAAGAAGATGACACCATATAGACATAAGCTAAAGTATTTGACTTCTTCTGCACCCCATTTGTTTCAGAAAAATGTTCACCAAACTCTGAAAACTTAGGTGCCATTTCTGCTACGCAGCATCAAGCCTTTGTAACTGCCAAACACTACTCCAAATTTACAGAGACGATCATATAGCGAACAGAGATTATTTGAACAAAACAGAGATGTTATTTGAATAAACTTTTGGAGAATCTTAGTAGCTTAGTTGGTTGGCTACCTGAGAGTTTGATTCCCATCTTGTAATATGCTCGCCTATTTTCCCTTCCCTGCCCTCAATTTTTTTTTTAAATAAAAAATTTGGTCATAGTTTACAGGCGCCATGCATTATCTTCATCAATATTACTGGATATGTAAGAGTGTGGTAGTTCTGGCTCCTATTTGATTTCCCACCCAATGTCCGATACCTACATTGGAGTTCGACTAAATCCTGATTACAGGGCCCATTTCTGGAGAGGCGCTCCCAACAAGAATTTTTTCATTTCCAAACTCAAAACGAGACCTCTTGTTAATGGGAGGAATCCAACCATCCCACCTCAACCCATTTTGGTTACTATTTGATCATTTTCTAATGGAGCATACGAAACCAAAACCCCCCAAAGTTCATACTTTCTCTTCTCTTCTTTATCTATCCATACCACTATTTCCCCTAATGTAAACTTAATTTATAAAAGCAAAAGCAGATAACTTTCCCAATTTCTCTATATTTCAGAATTGAGACCCACATTATGCATAATAAATTATTAAGACTGTAAACTTACCAGATAAAGACTGTTCAAGCACTTGGAGCAACCAGCAAGACCAGTATACCCATTATTGCTCAAACAATCTCTTTCCAATCTCTTCACGCTTTTATCACCTACCAATTTCCCTTTTGTATCCACGGAGAATGCTTCTGGGCAACTGAGTGGATGAAGCCTAATTCCACAATAACAATAAAATACATCACAAGTCTTGTTTGGCTTCACCAATTCAATTCCTCTGTTTCCCAAAGCCTTTTCAATAGAGTCCACACACGTCTCCGAATCGTCAGGGAGCACCGGCATATCAACGGAAGTCGACTGTGGTAGTTTTGTAACAGCTCTGTGTAGTGCCGTTCTAGAGTAAGCCGAGTAGAGCCAGGCAGCTAGAACAGGGCAACAACGGGTCTGGTGTACTTGACCCGAATAACCGTGGGACCCACAAGCTGATTTAACGCTATGGTAGAGGTCTTCCGGTAGATCCAATGGGCAACCGGCGACGTTCGACTGCTCCGGGAAAGCAGGAATTGTGGCCGGCGGTGCAGAGGAAGGTAAGAATGTTTGAGAACGGACCTCAACTGGGTCGGGTTCGGGTAAAACCGGCATGGAGAGTAATTCGGGTGGATAACCCAAGAAAAGTAGAGTGAAGAAGAAGTAAACGTAGAGGGACATTGCTTTGAGAATGAGGGAAATGTGAAGTTCAGTGCTTTTGGAATAGCAAAATAAAAAAGTGGAAATGAGGGAAGAAAAAAATGGAAGTTTGGTGGCTTTATTGATAGGCCATTGATTATGTATTTCATTTTCGTTTCTGCTTTTACGATGGTATAGATATATCAAACTTTACGAGATCTAAATTGTATTAATGTTACTTATTGAATTCTATATTTGATAAAAAAATTAATATCAAGTTAATTAAATTGAATTTATACATCAACTTCTAACTTCATCCTTAACTAATTAATCTATTAAAGATTGTGTTAGAAGAATAAGGATGAGGTTTTGGACTAATGAGGCAATGGTGTAGGGTATGAGTGGTTGGATAAAGTTTGTTTGATATATTTTCTTGAGGCCTAAATCTCTAGAATAATGATGATAGTGACTCTTGTAAACAAAATGTACAGTAATAGAGTCATATATATCAAATATATAAATTATTTTAGTTTTGTTATGATTTACAAATAATTCTTGGACATGCCAAGAATCATAGCATGTTGCCTGTCTCTTGAATATAATGCAGATACAGTTGCTTAGTTGCGTACATACCAACATTACATTATAAATAATATCCTTGTTCAAAGAAATCGAGGAATAAATATAATTTAATCTAAGATTACGCATTAATTAAAAGTATATAAACTTTTATAATATCTTAAAGTTGATAGAATATACCATAATAACTACGCTCAAATAATTATGAATATTCAATCTAAGTATCGCTTAATGTATAGTAACAGTCAAATTGATTTCACCTTAATTTTTGTTGGCATTTATTTAAGTACGTAATGCTTAATGTATAAAGTGATTATAATGAATTTCGTCTCTTTAAGTACATGCACAGTACAACATAGGTTAATTAATTAATTAGGGCTTTTTGTTTTATGTCGGAAGATAATACTATTGTTTACTCGAAAAGCATCAGTAGTGGTGGGTTGATCTCATAATTAATTACCTGATTTTGACCCATGGTAATCATGATTACGAGGAGTACTACTGTCAAATCCTTATGCAACGGACAGGAAATATGGTATTTTCTTGGTGATTCATTATAGTTATCGTGCTTAATAAAAATAGTTAATTCAAATAATCGTTAATTTAGTAAATAATTTAAATCGACAATATATATAAGTTGACAACAACATGAAAGTTACATATCTCTTATCTTTTTCTTGCATATATAAAAGCCAAATAAATATCCGAATGTTTGATTAAGATTTGTTTGATAGTAATTACATATACTCCTCTTAAACATCAATTCATCATCATTCCTTTTTGGAGTTGATCGCTTGTTACCTTTTTTGTGGTCTTAATTACTCTGTTTAATGAAATAACCAATCATTTTATATATCAAACATTGAGTTGTTACACCAATTTTTGGATTCGATTATCCAAATCCATTAATTCCCCCTAGAATATGTAGATGGATGGACTTTATATCATACCTGTAAAATAAATATAGAAAAAATTTATAAAAATTTACCTAAACTACTACTCCCTCCGTCCACAATTGTTTGTCAGGGTAAGGTTATGCACACCCCTCAAGGAAAATTTAATATAAGGTGTAATTTGACTAATATAATCCTACTATATCAAGAATACCAAAAGTCCACATAACTTTTCAATTGAACTACACTATCATTAAGGGCAGAATTAGAAAAAAATGACTAATTATTTCTTGATTTTTTAAATTAACAATTAATTTTGGACATTTATTTTTAGTATACCTGCCAAACAATTGTGGATGGAGGGAGTAGATTTCTATTAGTTTCATACTTAAATTATGCCTAATCTATACTATATATCCGGTAACTTTCAGGTGCTCATATTATTAAGAATTTCATATTTAAACTATGATTAATTTACGTTACGCTCAGAATATGACATGACATGAATGAAGGAAACAGATCACATGGTCCTTATGAACTCGAACGATTGGAGTTTCTCGTAAGGCATGCAGCTCTTTTGTCCACTTCATCTGCAACTCCACATTCCTCAATTCTATAACTTTATTTAATTACTTGTCTTTTTTCAATAGTACCACTATTCTTCTTTTGTCCTTTTTTCGTATCCTCATTAAATTAGGCCGGTAAAAATTTACTTCTATATAATATTTGTACCAAATTAATAAATCTAAGTGTGGAGGGAGGGTTGGTTAGTCGAAATCATCTGAATTCGATACTTCTGAATTTAAAATTTTTTAATTTTGAATCTATTTCTAGACGCATGACTGGTTAATTGTTATATGTATATATTTCACCTTAATTTCTTATTTAAATATGCCCATGAATTAACCCCACTTCGAAGGGGTTACATCAACCTTTGAAAAGGAAAAAAGGAAATTGCTAGCTATATCGCATATATAATGAGTTAAAGTTTTTCATGAAAATAACAGTGAGTTCGACGGCATTGATTTTTAGAAATATATGAGCTGTCAATGCCCCAACTTATCTACTGCTCACTCGATTATTTTACTTGTTATATTTTTATTTTTTTATGCCGTATAAGAGATAATGTGTTTTAATTAACATACTTTTATTTATTACTCCACTTTAAATCATTTAAGATATTATTTCTTTAATGGCTATTTAATAAAAAATAATAATTTAAACAATCACAATATATATTATAGTATTTATAATATTATATGTGCTCTTCACTTGAATTTTTTTAATGTTAATTAGTCAATGTTTATTATTTTCAAAATAATTATTATTAAAAGCAAAAATGAAAAAGAGAGACTCAATTTTCTCTTGGTGTCTAAAATAAAAAAAAAATGTCAATTATTTTAAATCATATATTTTTAATAAAAACAATAAATAAGGTGGTAAAGAGTGAGTACTAAATTAAGAAGGTAAAAGAAAAAAAGTCAAAGCAAAACCTTGTTATTTTATTAACTTTGATATAAATAGGGTCCTATAAATTGTATGTATGCAAATTGTTATGGAAACAAGACAAGCAAAGCAATCAATGGGACAAAGTTGTACAAGATAAAGAGCTAAATGAATTAATGAAGTGCTCATGCTTGGTTGGTCACGGGATATTATATTTATCGTACAATGCAAAATAAATAAAATAATATAAAAATACTTATAATGTATATTTGCTTTGCTTTATTATTTTCTTTGTTTTTCGAATGATCAACCGATAAGAAAACTTATTTAACACATTAATATGAATCTTATTTAACACATTAATATGGAAGAAGTCTAATTAACAAACTCATCAAATAATGGAAACTGTGATTAGTGTAAAAAGACTCAAAAGGTATAAATTGGGCAGTGTATACAAAAGCTTTATAGTATTTTATAAAGGGAACTAGATTCGTTTGATAATTAACAAAATATTATTTTGTTTCTGGTATTGTCTTTGACCTTTATTCTTAGAATTAATTATTTTGGATAAGTTATCTCGACATAAGCTACTCTATCAGGTATATGTATATGAAATAATTTATCCTATTAGTATGATATAAATAGTAGGATAAATAATTCAATAATTATCTAATACATCCAACTAAATACAAGATAAAATAATTCTATATTTTATCTTAATATTATTATACTTTATACCTCACACCAAACACAAATATTTTATATCTCAATATTATTATTATTATTATTATTAAGAATTAGTATATTTGTTCATTGTAATATACTATTATTAGCACGAATACCAACTTAATACTGTAGTCAAGGCTCTAAACACACTCAAATCATTGCTTATGACCATCCTTATTTTAAACGGAAATAAATTTAAAAAGCTATCTGATTGTCAATAAGAAACTCCACTCCTTCCCCATACCCACGCAATCCCCCTAATAAAGAAATGCTAGTAAACCATGGCACAGAAATAGAGGTTCAGCCAATGTATACCCACATTACGTACCATCCGAGTTTTAATTTATTCGTCTGTTTTTTACTTAACACAAATTATTAGAATTAATTTAATCTCGTAATTTTAAACATTAATCATGAGATATTGAAATTATAATTGATATTGTTCTTTTCTTGTTTTCCATTGATGTTCGACACTCATATTGAAGCTCGACTACGTTCAGATTCACGCCGTAAAACCCTGCATTTGAGCGTAAAACGCTTCATAATTAACAAAGGTGACTCAAATCCAAAATCTCTAATTAAAAATGAATGAGTACTTATCACTCCACCGCAACACTTATCGGTAGACTTAATATTGTTAATTTATAAGAACATTGATATTGTAGTTGAAATATAGTGCGCATGGAGGAGCCTTTGGGTGTGGTGTACAGGTCGTCACTGTACAAAGCTGCTGAAAAAACAAAAAAGATAAATGTCAGAGCTTTTCTGCAAAGTAGTTTCCACACAAGAGTTAAAGTTTCATGGGCCATAATGTGGTGCACACAATTAAATGTTATCACGAAAATTTGTATGTAACTCTAAATATAAGCTATTGTACTTGAAATCTAATGTTGTTAAGTCAGAAATCATGCTCCCAAGCGTGTTGTAATAAATTCTTTTATTAATTAACTAGTAGTTTTTTGTTTTTGAACATTAGTTTTCAAGAGTTATTTTGGAGAAGCAAGTTTCAACTAAATATGTGTGCCTAAATTATGATGGGAAGTTGACATTAAATTTGGAGGTTCTAAATTCCAATAGGACCCCATGTTAGAGATGTTTGTTGTGTCCTTTAAATAGGCGCTGGCCCAAGTATCAACTATATGGGCTGTTTTCAAAATAGTGACATGTGTTGGGCTAACATTCATATTCACAGGAAATGAAACAACTATCCTTGGGCCTTACCACTTAATTCCTTCAACTGGCCTATCACAGGGACCTGAGTTTCTCCCCCCTCAGTGTTCCCTAATAAAAGCGTCTCTGTACTCGTGGGGAATCAAGTTCAAGACATCTGGTTAAGAATAAAATACTTCTATCACTCCACCAGAACTCTTGTTGGTATCTTATTAAATCAGGTAGAATGGGACAAATATTGAAATATTTTAAGGCGCCACATTAATAAATCACATATCTTCAAGTTCCTTTTGTAAAGATCCACTAGTCAACAGTATTAGTAACTAAATATTTCCTAATATATTATTTGCACATTGACACATACGATCACTTCACACTTAGTATGAATCCTTTCTTTAGTGAAATTCAAAATGATGAGTCTTTTTTTTTAAAAATAAAATATAAACTAACGAGTCAAATTTTACATTAAAAAAAATTAAAATTGCAATTGGAAATCTCTAATATGTGCTTTAGATGAGATTTCACCTCATATCCCAAATCACATGTCTAAACATTGATTTGAAATCATGATCACAAACGTATACTTATTTCTCTTGTCAAAAAGTTTACAATTGAATTATTTGTTGTCCATAAAAAGAAAAGAAACGTAACTTTAGTAGAGTATATTATTTCCCTAACTTGAATGGCCATCCAAAAAACTAGTACTAACTCCGTTCACTTTTAATTATTACAGTTTCCTTTTTTAGAGTCAAACTATAAAAACTTTGACTAACATTTTATGATGTATTTTTTCATCATATTGAGATAATTTATAGTATTTTTCATATAGTTTTTGAATATCTAATTTTTTTGTTTAAAATATTGAATTAGTGTAATCTAATTTAACTTTGAAAATTTTGAAAAGCGCAATATGATAAATAAAAGTGGATGGAGGGAGTAGTAGAGAACAAACTTAGAAAAGCAGAGGAAGTAAAACACTGAAACATTAACTATTCCCATTATCAAGATGTCTGAATTTACAAAGGGTAGGTAAAGAGAACATAGAAGAAATGCTAGTACTAATCTAAACTCTAAAGCCAAAATCTTGAAAAAGCTCTATGACTAAATAAGAAATAGTAATAATTGACTCAACATGTAGGAAAATCATGAGGAGGAGGAAGCAAACACTGAGAAGGATGTTGACCACTTTGAACAATCAATCCCATAGCAAGACCCCATGAAGTATGTTCCTCCAAGTGACAATGTATGAACCAAACTCCTGGATTATCAGCTATTACCCTAATTGCAGCCCACCCTCCAACAGGAACACCAACTGTGTTCCTCTCAGGTGGATCAACAACATTATAATTTTTCGTATCGCGATCCACATCATAATTTCCAAATCCCCTGCCCACAATGAAGAAATTATGACCATGTACATGAATTGGATGATTTTCTTGATTCAAAAAGCTCGTGTCTTGAAACACGATCTCTAGTCTCGTGCCATATGGCACGACTAAGATCCTAGTACTAAATTCAGTATTCAGGTTTTCGGATAATGGATCCACCCCTGTGTAGTTAAAAGGATGAGGAGGCCGTTCAGGGAAACTAGACAACATGGTAGTCGATAAGTTCCTGTAGTGACTTTCCAAGATTGAAATTGAAGGCCTAACAAATGGTTGATTATTCATTGATGCATAGAATTTCTTGTTTTTAAATCCTTTACATGTCTGATTAACAGGACAATCTTGAAGATTAAGGCTAATTGTAGTAATTACTCTCTTGTCTATTTTCTTAGGCACATTGCAAGGGTATTCAGGGGATCCTAAGCTTTTAAGTTTTTCGGTGAATTTGGTAGCAAATTGAGTATCTTCCATTTGGGGTAAATTGGAAGGCAAAGTGAAAGATTTAACAGGGGTTTTGGTGATTTTTGTGTTTGGGATTTTGTATTTAAGGAAACCAATTGTAGTGGAATTGTCAAATGGGAAGACTGAAGTAAGATAAGGCCTAGCCGCCATGACAAACGTTCCTGTTGAATCAGGGATTTGATTTGCAGTGATTAAGACATTGGTTGTCTGTCCAGGGGTGATCATTATGGCTTTTGTTGTAAAGGGTTTTGTGTAAACAGCGTCAATTTCGACTACTGTTAATGTATGGTTAGCCACCGCGAAGAAGAGTTCATCGTTTAGTGCTGCATTGATGATCCTAAACAAGTATGTTTTGCCTATCTCAATTGTCTGAATGAATGTATCTGCAACACAAAAGGCTATGGTGAAGCACACAAACAAAAAAGGGGAGACAATTTAGTCTATTAGATATAATGACCCGTTACGTGATCATCTGAATCAAATTCATATTGATCCAAGCAAAAGCTTAACTATGAGCATGTTATATTACGACTCATTTATTGTTCTGATCTGTTTAATAACCTGTCCAAATTTGACCTGATTTGCTCATTTATCACCTCTAGACATTACTATTTTGAATTTAGGCTTCGGTTTGAGTAATTTTGTTACCTTTATTAGAACAAGGATATGAGGGGCCTGGCAAGCCATTGATGGTATAAGCATCAGAAGAATTAGGACCACTTCCATATAATTTCATTTCACTTTCAATACCTTCAATTTCTCTATTCCACCATTCACCTATTAATCAACATTGTAAACCATGTCAATTTCATTCAATCAATCATGCTAAAAAAAGTGTTAGTACAGTTTATTTCGATAATTAATTGATTAGTACCAAAGATTATGGGGATTTCAGCTTCAACGGGAGCTGAAAATGGATAAGGCCTCATTCGAGGGTATATGATAAAAGCACCATAGACAGTGGCGCGTTGCCAGGAGAGATGAGCATGCCACCATAAGGTTCCCCTTTGGTTAATAATTGTGAATTTGTAAGTGTAACTTCCTCCTGGAACTATTGGACATTGAGTTATGTATGCTGGTCCATCTGCCCAACCACTTCTTAGCTGCCGTACCCCATGCCTATATATACCAGGTGCAAATTGCATCATCATAACTAATCGACTTCAAGCATAATGTAACAGATAAGTTACTCGTTGCTTCCTCTGTTCCATTTTATGTGACATGCCTCATCAGTAACTGAAAAATTCATTAAAATTGTGAAAAATTACCAGTGGATAGTTGTGTTCCATGGACTCCGGTTAGTGACTTTAACCTCCACATTATCGCCTTCATGAACGAAAATGGTTGGTCCTGGATACTTGCCATTCACTGTTAGCAATCTTTTCGTATGACATAAACGTCTTACGTTCTTTCTTTCTATCTGAAGATAAATAAACAAACACAAATCAGTTAGCTAATTACACTTAAATTAGCTAAAGAGTTTCAAGTAACTTACGTTGTATGAAAAACGCCTAACAATTTGGGAGGATGAAGATGGCTTAACCAAGAAAATTGCTAGGGTTAGTAGTCCAATTACTAATAACTGACCGCGATTACCCATTTGGTTAATTAATTACTAGATTTTGTGTCTTCCTAATTAGTTAAACCTATAAGCCAGTACACTAAAGTATTTATAGATCAAATATAATCATCGTAAAAATTACACACACATATATATATATATATATGACAGAGACATTCAACACGTAGAAAGTGACCGTTAAATATTATAAGTTCTTGATTGGTTATTCAGAATAATTTAGAAATAGGGGATTTTTTTATAGAATCCGATCGAAACAAAAGACAAAGAACGGACTGCACTTAAAAAATCCATAAATAGCACTAGCTGCTTAATTTTCTGGGCAGCAGGACTTGGCTACTTATAATTAATGACTGATTTTTGTTGTTTCCTTTTGCTTTTATATACGTAAATCTATTCAAATAGCATAGTATAAGTTGGTTTTCTGAATTTTATACGGCGTGAATCTGAATTAATATGATAAGTGAATTTTGTATACAAAATTAATTTGTTACAAGAAAGTTAAGAATTGAATTGGTGAGGTATGGCAGATAGTGTGCAAGGAATTTTATTTTTATGTGCTCTTTTAAGCTAGGAAAAGATGCTCATACATTGAGAACTTAACTAGTATTTTACCAAAATTGAAAGGGTGGAAATAATACGATTTTCTAATATTTTTACTTGCATAATAGACCAAGTCCAACAATCTACCAATATATATGCTCATTGATTCATGACTAAAGCTTTTTCTTTTTTTTTTTTTTTTTTTCTACAGGCACTGTTATTTCATTTAATTCCAAGGCAACTCTACTAAAGTATTTAAATTTTTCTAATCGTATTTTGGAAAAAAAGAAACTAAAATTATTTTCTTGTCAGTTTAGCTTAAATAATAGGATTCGTGGGCTGGGATGGGCCTGCTGAAGTCAGAAGTTGTCAGCCCATTTTGGTCTCCGGGGCCCATCAGCTGATTAGTTGATGTGTAACAATTTTCCCGCGAAATCAAATTGGTGTGTTGAACTTGAAAGTTTGAAAATTATCGGTGTTGAACAATGCGCTTCACAAGATTGCACAGCACCTGTTCGCGTTTACTACTAAATGAACCGGCGAGCCATCTCAAAGCAGAATTGCCACGCACCAAATTAGCTGGCGGTGAACCACCGGCGAAGTCAGCGAAAGTCAGTAGCTCAGATATAGTGCAATGGAACAGGTCTATCACCCAACACATGCGACAAGGAGAATGCGATTCCGCATTGAGCTTATTCAACTCCATGCCTGCAAAGTCCTGTGTATCCTGGAACGCAATGCTTTCTGGGTATTTGTTGAATGGCAAATTGAACCTCGCTCGGAAGCTGTTCGACGAAATGCCTCAGAGAGATTTGGTATCCTGGAACATTATGTTTAGTGGGTATATCAAGAATAAGAATTTTGGGGCAGCTAGGATCTTGTTTGATCAAATGCCTGTTAAAGATGTAGTGTCGTGGAATGCATTGCTTTCCGGGTATGCCCAGAATGGGTACGTTGATGATGCTAGAAGGATCTTTCTCATGATGCCCGTGAAGAATGAGATCTCTTGGAATGGACTTCTCACTACGTATGTTCAGAATGGGAGGATTGAGGAGGCTAGGAAATTGTTTGAATCAAAGGATAATTGGCCGTTGGTTTCTTGGAATTGCTTGTTGGGTGGGTATTTGAGAAAGAAGATGCTGGCTGAGGCAAAGGTGCTTTTCGATAAAATGCCTGTCAAGGATCAGGTGTCATGGAACACGATAATTTCTTGTTATGCCCATAGTGATGATTTGGAGGAAGCGAGGAGGTTATTCGATGAGTCCCCTATTAAGGATGTGTTTACCTGGACTTCATTGCTTTCTGGTTATGTACAGAATAGGATGGTAGATGAGGCTAGGAGGATCTTCGATGAGATGCCAGAGAAGAATGAGGTTTCTTGGAATGCAATGATTGCAGGATATGTGCAGTCTAAAAGGATGGACTTGGCGAG
>JAJOOR010014977.1:0-25375 GCA_036250505.1 Solanum acaule
AACTTAAAATTTATAAAAAAAATCCTTTAAAAAAATTTAGTTGGCTCTCCAAATTCAATCGGTATTACAATAATTAAAACATAGAAATTAACATAGATTGGACTCGTGCTGACATTTATGTTTTCATTTTGTAAATTTTTTCTTTTATACTTTATATAAATAAAATTTTTATGTAAAAAGTATTATAAATCATAATAATTAATAGCTTAAAATATTTGAAAACATATAAAAAGTTTTTGTTAACTTTCAAAATTTCATCTATACCACATAAATTGGGAGAAATATAGATATATAGATATTTTAAGTTGCTAATTATTGTGAGTTATAGTACGTTTTATGTAATTTTCATATATATTACTCGCTTTGTCCTGATTTATGTGATACAAATGAAATTTCAAAAGTCAATGAATTTTTTATAAGTTTCTTTTTATATTAACTTGTTAATTATTGTGATTTATAATATATTTACGTAAAACATACTCTAAATAAAAATAATTAGCAACTTAAAATATATAAAAACATACTAAAAAATTAATTAACTTCAAATTTCATATGTACCACATAAATTGAAACAGAAACAGTAACATATATTGGGCCCCGTGGTAGCACGGGGTCCCATATCTAGTATTATGATAAGAGACAATCTGATTTGAGTTCTTTAATGAATATGGAATTATTAATAAGCTTCGAGAGTTACTATGTCCACTTCAGCACTCAAAATAAGCAGTTTACTCAATAATTATTAGTACTAATAGTTAACTTCTTTATTGAACTTTTTATCACATGAAAGAGAAAATGTATACAACTTAATAAATAATCGCAAGCTTTCCAATCAAATGATACTATGGATCTACCCTGTTTGTATAGTGGTTGACAAAAAAGAAAAAACTTTGAAAATTAAACCATATGCATTTGTATTCAATTAACCAACTTCTCAACAAATATAAATTTCTTTTTTCTGTTGATCATCTATCCTATATTTTCCATGATTTGGACAGATTCATTAGTGGTCACCGTTACTATTTAAAAGGATAAATATTCAAGTCTTTTACCTAATGAATATAATTAACAAGTCTATCCTTTCAAAGTTGTATCTTTAAATAGCTCATATATAGTTAAAATCTCTTTGAATTTCCAAGATTCTGGTTTAAAATTGGTATTGGTACTTTTGGGAAATTAAACTGATCGAGACTTTGCCATATGAATCAATTAATTACTCGGTGCAAGAATGACCTTTAATTTCGGATCCGACTCCCCTCCATTACCCCTTCCCTCCATTTCGTCAGGTGCGCCTCTAGATAAGAGACACATGTCTTATTTAAAGTTTAAAGGTCAAGATTATATTATATTAACATATATCATAATAACAGTTAAGTCAACTAATTTTAGAAAACTACTCTCTAAATTTGGTAAAAATTACAATATATTTCATACAAAATTTTATATTTATTAATAGCATTAATTTCATCTTATATTTTTATATTTAAATATTAAAATTGTAGAATATGAAACATTTATATTTAATGTGATAAATAATAATCTTCAAAAATATTCGTATTTAAAACAATGTTTTCTTTTATTTCACAAAAATAAGAATATAAACGAATATTTTAAAAAACGTATATTTTTCCCTTCAAACGTACAATAACCACATTTTCTCCTTGGAATGATTTTGATATCGTTTACTCTAAAAGCCTTTTGTCTTTTTATTTTTTATTTTTGTTTCGTGTTCTTTTTATTTTCTGGGTTTTTTTTTCAACATTGATAATTCTTCACTTTTTTTTTTCGTTTCTCAACGTAGTATAATATTTCAAGAATAAAGTTTACTAGTACAGAAAATTATTTAGTTGATTCTCACTTTCAATAGCATAAACTTTAATATTTAAATATAAAATATAAGATGAAATTAATGATATTAATAAATATCAAATTTTGTAGGGAATATATTGTAATTTTTTTACCAAATTTAGATAGTAGTTTTCTAAAATTAATTGACTTAACTATGGTTATGATATTTATTAATATAATATAATCTTGACCTTTAAATTTTAAATAAGATACGTGTCTCTTATCTAGAGATGCACTTGATGAAATGAAGGAAAAGAGTAATGGAGGGGAGCCTGATCCTTTAATTTCCACACTTAATTTAGTCAACTCCCACTTTAATATTATACTCTATCAAGTTACTATAGTACACCAAGAAGAATGATGTTACTCGACCATCTTTACTTTTGTATTGTATTCGACTTGACACACTTCTTAAATGAGTAATAAATAAAAGAGAAAATGGACTAAAACCCTTTGAATCTATATTCGAAATCTTAACTACACACTTATACTTCAAAGGGGATATATTATCCCCTTAAACTATTTTTAAATGGAATAAATAACACCCTAAAATTGAACACCCACATTCATAACTTGCGGTGGTGGACACGCACAACTAGTTTTTTTTTAATATTAGTTCCTTCTTTCATCTCTATTCTATTTTATTTTATTTTTCTTTAAAAACTTGTAAACGATATATATACACAAATTGATCCAGCAAATTTTAGATTGCTATAATACTTGCCTCAAAATCATTCAATTGTTTTCTTGGATTTATTAATTTCTGAAAATTTGAAGAAAAAACTTATTGTTCTCCATCGTGTTCATCGGATTTGTGCGAATCTATGAGTGTGATTAAGTTTGGTGTATGGAATCTACACATTACTTGTTAATTGATTTTGAATTTGGTGTGAAGATTTGACCTAAAAACTAGAAAACTCCATTGACGTACAAAGCTGTCAAAATCAAAAAAGAAATGTGGGTTTGAATCTAAATCTGAAAATCTTCATTTGCAATTACTAATATGTAGAGACTAAATTGAATCCTTTATGAGAATTCCATTGTTGAGTTCTTGAGTTTGAAAATATCTAAATCAATTGATTTCAACTAAAAGAATTGGCGAATGAAGTGCGAAATACAAATCCATGGACAACCATTGTTAAAGGCTTCGAAGCTCAAGTATGAATTTTTGAATTTGTCGACGAATTCATCTTTTCCCGTGATTATTTCCTCGTCATTGCTGGCTCGCTCGATGAGTTTCTCTAACAAATATAAAATTTATCATTAGCCAGTTGGGACTGCTGATTCTTCTTCTCCAAAGTGAAAGGAAAATATCCTCCATTAAAACGGTGTCATTTTTCTAATAAAAATAAATAAATAAATAAATAATATATAATACTCCCTCCATTTCAAAAAGAATGATCTCCTTTCTTTTTTAGTCTGTTTCAAAAAGACTGACCTTTTTCTTTTTTTGGTAACATTTTAATTTCAACTTTCCACGTGACATGTTTAAGGCCACAAGATTAAAGGCAATTTTGTACATTTGACATAACTTTAATTTAGGACCACAAGATTTAAAAGTCTTTTTTATTTTCTTAAACTTCGTGTCAAGTCAAACTATATCATTCTTTGTGAAACAGAGGGAGTAGTACTATTTAATTGTAACAAAAATATAATAAAAATATTTTTTTTACTTGTTTTTTGCTTCTCACTCTCTCAAAGAGAGTGAATGCACTCTCTGTGCCAACTCAACATTTAAGGAGTAATTTATGTCATTTTTAAATAGTCCAGGGGGTGATAGGACACTCGTGAAGTTGGAGTGTGTAGTTGTGATTTCGGGTATAGGTTGGAGGGGTTTTAGACCATTTTCTCTAAATAAAATGATATCTTTTACTCCCTCCATTCCATATTAATTGAATTTTTGAGGTGTTTTACACCCTTTAAGAAAAGTAGATTAAGACATAAATTGAACATAGTTTTCCATTTTTACCCTTATTAATTATTGTCAAATTTATTGAAGTCATCACATTGAAAATCCAAATGAAGGGTAAAATTGGAAGAATACTCTAAAAGTAGTCTTGAAAACTGAACAATTAAGTAAATTTGAAAAATGAAAAATGACTCAAAAATTCAATTAATATGGAATGGAGGGAGTATCATATTATTTTTTGAATATATTAATTTAATATTTTTAGAAATGATTATCATTAATAACAAGGGTAAACTAGAAACAAAAGTGATAAATCATCTCTTGGTTTTCTAAATCAGACAAATAAAATATACATTTATTTTAATATAGTGAACAAGTAAAAATGAATAAAAAAATATCAAATTTTCCTTTTCCTTCAACTTAATCCCTTAAATAGAAAAGAATTGTTATGAAAGACATGAGTTACGCGGAATTTCTCCGTTATGATCTTCTTTTATTAATTATGGGGCTATTCATTGTATTAGCTACATAATTTTGTGCTAGATATATAAATATCTGATGCATTAACAGTTCATTAATTTAAAAATTAACATCTTTTGTAGTCTGAGCGTTAATTGAAGTCAGCTTAATTAAGCCTCGTGACATTTCTATATCAATGTATAATGAATAACGATACTATCGATCAACTGATGGATGTATATATTAGTCTTGATGCATATTTATCATCTACTCTATATATACAAGTAGATCTTTTAAGGGTTCATACAAACGTTGAACTTGATTTTGACTTTAATGGAGGGCTATCTATAGACTCATAAAGACAACTTAGCTATAATCATGTCTTTATGGAAGTAATTTTCTTAATTAACTTGGTCTAATGTAATGTTTCAACATCTTATAAAAAGAAAAAAAGAAGAAGACGTGTACTAATTAATGACTTGCAACTTGCAATAAGACGTCAATTTCCCCCCTTTGCTTTTTGTTTTTGCTTGTTTGTAATTTCTTGTTACTTCTTCCTTTCCAACAAGAGTTTGGAAAATTTGAAGGACCAATAATATTAAAGTTGTTGATGGCAAATTCTATAAAATGTTTAGATTTATATATATTTATGTTTAGAAAGAATAAGAAGACAGAGAAAAGAGAGTAGTAAATTAATTGAGTCACCCAAAACTTCCATGCACTTACATGTAGGGTTATTCACTCCTGACCCTACTGTAACATTTAGCGTGTGGGACCCAAGTACAGTTGGCTTACCATGTAGACAGGCTACGTGAATTTGTGATTTTGTAGTTCCATCTCTTTATCAAAGTCACGATCGATATCGATATTAGCATAAAGATTGTCACTCTCATCAATATCGATCTCATTAAGAAGAAATACTCTTCATAAAATTATATATTTTATATTTTAAAATTAATATGATATAATCTATTGATATATATATATATATATATATATATATATATTGTGCATGCAATAAGCCTACAAGAATGTTAAATGATACACTTAATTGATGTTGAGTTATTTACCTCGAGTACTATAGATGAATTTCCACGTACTACAATTTATTATTTTTATTTTAGGAGTACACCCATAACAAATTCTCGATTTGCCTCCGTAGGTAGACATATATACCATCCAAAAGGACCTTCTTTGGGTTATTTTTATTAGATTTAAGTTATATATAAGTGGTATTATCAATATGTATAATTTATTTTTGCGTATTACTTATTATCCATTTTAGGTTATTATTAAATGTAGTTACTTATAATTATTTTGAATTTTCAAATGATGTGATCAGTGGTGGACCCAGGATTTTCACGAAGTGGGTTCAAGATATAAAAATATACCTAATATTATTTGTAATTTTTATGAGGCTAACAACATACATATCTGACTATACTAAACAATGTTAATACATTTGAAAAAAATTACATTGACTTATGAGTGAGACGGTAAATAACTTGACGAAAAACTAGGCTTCAATATAAACTAAGAAGATAAAAGAATATTATGAATGATTTCTCTTCATTCAACATTTAACAAATAAAAACAAAATATTAAATAAAATAATTATAACCTTAATTTCAGAATCGAATACATAGAAATATACCTAATATTATTTGTAATTTTTTGTTGATTTTAGAATGATAAGGGATTTTTTAGTTGAAGAAATAAAAAATAACCACAATAATCATATATGTATATATAAAGACTAGAATCAAGAGCGAAAAACATACTTGATGGATATTGACTATTGATGCGAGATTTGAGAGACGGGGAGAGTTTTTTTCCTTCAATAAAAAAATATGCTCAAAATTTTGGGGGGAAAAGTAAGAGAGGTTCAAGAAGATTTCAACAAAGAAGAAGACAAAAGGGTTTTCAGAATTGAGAATAATAGGGATTAATGCCTTTTTAGTTGAGTTTTTTTTTTAAAAATAATTTAAAAACAGAAAGGACAAAAGTTGTTGACTGTTGGACTTTTAATTGTAAAAGTAAAAAGTTGTTCTAGGACAAAAGTTACACCTACATAGAGGACAAAACTGTGTGTGAATGTTTTATATATCAAAAAAATGAATTAAAACTAAAATGTGGCAATGGGGATTCGATCCCGGTTGGCTTGGAAAATTGAACCCCCTCAACCACTCGGCTAAGCTTCAGACTTGTGTTAGTGGGTTCAAAATTTAATATATACATATAAAATTTTAAAAATTAATTAAATATACATATATATACAGTGTTTATTTTCAATCAAGTGGGTTCATATGAACCCACTTGAACCACTGTAGGTCCGCCCCTGGATGTGATTGCGTAAACAATAGTCACCAATAGTCCACGCGTAAGAGTTTAAACTTGTTTTGTTTTGCATGAGACTTGACTTTTTGCATAATAAATTAAACAAATTTTGATGGCCAAAAGTTTCCTTTTTTTAGAGGCTAATAATAAACAAACGATAAAATAATAAAATAATCAATCTATTAATAATTTAATCAATGTGTAAAATAGAAAGTATCCATCTGGAATGATGGAAATAATTATTTTTATTATTATAAGAGAGATTCCAGATACAAAGGGTCCTACATTGGACCCTCTTTTATTCCTTTTCTTTTTATGTGGGTCTATCTTTATAATGCACGAGGATTGACTTTTTGGGTTTTTTTTCTCCGTCCTATATTAGTTGATCACTTTCTCTTTTTATATGCATATTAAAAATCATAAATAAAAAGATAATTTTATTAATTCACCCCTTAAAAAAGCTTTTGAAATTTCACCCACATGTATGAATATTTTCAAAAAGAATTAATTGCAAGAGTAAAATAAGAAAATTTTAATTAATAGTACTTTTTTTTTATCCCTCCATCATATACTATTATTTAATTAAGGATATATTACATAAATTAAAAACAAATTAACAATAAGAAAATGAAAGAATACTTTTTAAATTATGTGTCTCATATAACTGACACTAATTATGTGAAATAAAAGTATACAATTTTTGAGTCCACATTTTTGTTAGAGAAAAATATATCTCACATAACATATTAGAGCCTATCTGCATTGGGTTATTGCAGATGCTTTTAAACTAAATTACTTTAAATTATTTTTGTAGCGTTTAAATTAATAAAAAAATGTAAATACTTATTTTTAAATTAAAATAAGATAAAATTTATATGCCAAAAGGAAAAGATTGCTCTGTTTGAATGATGAAGTGGCAAACATAAATAACAAAAAGAGAGATTTGGTGGCAAAGTAATTGCAACTCAAAAAAACTTTACTACTATAAAATCCTCTCCTCTTATCTTTCTTCAATCCTCACAAAAGCCTTAAAAAAATTCCCCATTAATTATTCAAAATTACTTTTCCACCCCATATATTCCCCTGCTCCAACCTCTGTTTTTGCTCTTTCAGAATTCATAAAAAATCGACAGAAATGGAAATTCCGGCGACGAACGATAAGATGAACGGATGGAAAATAAGTGTCCCGCCGAGACGAGGTGAAGTTAAAGCTGCGATATTTAAGAAACTGTTGAAATCAGTTGTCATGTTGATGGGCGATTTGGGGAAGAAAATTGGAAATTGCCTCATTAGTCCAGATGAAGATGAAGATGAAGATGAAGATGAAGATGAAGATTAAGATGTAGATGAAGATGAAGATGAAGATGAAGATGAAGTGGCTAAGCTTAATAAATACTATTGATTCTTATCATTTTCTTAAAATTCAATCCTTTTTTTGTTCATTTCCACCTACACAACACAGCTTTAAACTGAAAACTCTCTTACTTACTAAGTATCTCGGTATTTTAGCTACTTTTAGTTTATTTTTGTTTGCTCTGCACAGTATATCATACTGTTATACCACTTCACTTCCTTTCTGTTATGCTAGCAAGAAATAACATCTTCTTCTCTTACGTTGATTAGCTTATATACGAGTACTAATTGTTTGTTATGTTTATTAAATTGTTCTAAAGTTATTTTAGTACTAATTAACTAGGAGTAGTTGATTTTTCTTTACAATAAACTTATAGGCACGGTACTATTAAAAATGTGATTTTTTTTTAAGACAAACTATTTTTATTTTTATTTTAAAACCATTTTAAAGACAAACTAAAAAGGAGATATGATATTCATTTTGAAATTAACTTTAAAAAAAATGTCACATAAATTAAAACAAATAAAATAGTAAAATTTGACATTTTATATGCGGTCCAAATTTATTATATTTATAGAGAGAAATATCAAATTTACACTAAAGTTTGATACAACTTTAACTTGAGTTCATGATTTATCTATTGCATATGCATCTTCTCTAGACTTTATTTATGGTATTATTATTATTATTATTATTCTAATATGTTATTGCTTAATCGAGCTTTGCTAACTCCCCCAAACAGGAGTAAAAACTAAAAAGCAATTATTTTAATCTTTATGAGTGTGAACTGAGTTGAATTGAGTTGACAAAATGTGAGTTGTTAGACTTCTTATGTTGTTGTTATGTGAGTAGTTTTTGTAAAGAAACTTCCTTGGACTTACTTTAGTCACTTTTGTACTATAAAACATTTGATGGGGAGACTTACACTCCATCTGTCGTGGCAACAAATCGAATCCTCAAGAATAACTATACAACATTCTTTGTCAACTAATTTAGACAAATTAATAGTAGTAACACAATGGATTTTAATTTGTTTTAGTTCGCACAAGCTAAATATGTAACTTAAATTGATTCATACTAAAAAAAAATAGTTTTATTTTTTGGTTTTATATTTTTTATATAACTATAATAAAGAAGAAAAATATCTATGGTTAATTATGAGAAAAGAAATAACAAAATTGAGATTTATTAGAAGTATGTCAGATTGGATCGTAACCCATTATTTAGCTCATATATTGATATAACTTTAACTTGAGTTCATGGTTTATCGATTGCATATGCATCTTCTCTAGACTTTATTTATGGTATTATTATTATTATTATTATTATTATTATTATTATTATTATTATTATTATTCTAATATGTTATTGCTTAATCGAGCTTTGCTAACTCCCCCAAACAGGAGTAAAAACTAAAAAGCAATTATTTTAATCTTTATGAGTGTGAACTGAGTTGACAAAATGTGAGTTGTTAGACTTCTTATGTTGTTGTTATGTGAGTAATTTTTGTAAAGAAACTTCCTTGGACTTACTTTAGTCACTTTTGTACTATAAAACATTTGGTGGGGAGACTTACACTCCATCTGCCGTGGCAACAAATCGAATCCTCAAGAATAACTATACAACATTCTTTGTCAACTAATTTAGACAAATTAATAGTAGTAACACAATGGATTTTAATTTGTTTTAGTTCGCACAAGCTAACTATGTAACTTAAATTGATTCATACTAAAAAAAATAGTTTTATTTTTTGGTTTTATATTTTTTATATAACTATAATAAAGAAGAAAAATATCTAATGGTTAATTATGAGAAAAGAAATAACAAAATTGAGATTTATTAGAAGTATGTCAGATTGGATCGTAACCCATTATTTAGCTCATATATTGATTCTACTACCTATTTCAATTCAAATACTCCTAATATTTAAATTCTTTAATGAGTCGTTCATTGTTAAGTGGAATCTAATAAGAGTAAAATGAGAATGATGGAATGGATTCAAATAGAGAGGATGCCACTTAAATTGAGACAACGAAAATTTTGAACCTTCCAATTCAATGAACCTTTTAAACCTTTCCAAACTCAATATGTCAATATGATTTTTCAACTCTATGAACTGCTGTCTTGTCACCATTTTAACATATGGATTTCAAATGTGAACCTTTCAACTATATGAACCTTTTAAAATTTCAACTCGGTTTAACAATTTATTTTTATCAGTTCAACAATGTATGTTTTCATCCCTATGAACCTTTCTTCTTCCTTTTTCCAACCCAATGAACCTTTCCAAAACTAATTTTATACCCTATAATGAGTGTTTTAGATTATAAATTCAAAAACTCTTTATTTCGTTTTTAATTATCAAGTCAAACAATATCACGTAAATTAAAATAAAAATTGAAAAAAAGGTACAGGTGTCAGCTTTTGTACATTAGTTGGAGTGGACCATTTTAGTGTCCACGTAAGCACTCCAAAAAGCGAGATGCGAATTTCTTGAATAACCACTGCACAACCTTGTGAACCAAGTAACTGAAATTTACAATTTGGTCCTTTTTTGAACTGTTATAAAGGTGCCCTTGCCCTCCCTTTAACCCATTCATAAATCATCAACCTCTTCATTTTAGTGAAAATCTCTATTAGATATCCAATTTTAAAAGCTCTGTTTTACTCTGTCCTGCTCAACACAAAAATCCTTTTTCTTTTTCTTTAGAATTGATCAAAACCAACAAAAATATGTCTATGGAAAAATCAGCGATCAAGTCAAACCAGAACCTTTGCTTTCCTCGAAGAAGGGGACAAATCAAAATGAAGATTTTGAAATCTATGGTGAAATCAGCTGTTGGATTGGCTTCTATGAGGAGTCAATCAGGAAGGGGAGGGTCCGGGTCTTCGACACCGTCCACAGCAACCCCTAGTGGTTACGATTCTGATAGGTGAAATCACACGGATCAATTATCGCAAAGAAAGGGGATGATATTTCACATTTGGATGTGGGAATTTTACGTTCCCCTGTTTTCTTCATCAGCGCGCTCGCCTTGAAAATACTTTTTTTAATCTGTCGGATCAGCAGTGGTTTTATATTTACCTTGTGATGTGACTTTAATCCGAGCTAAAGATTGGAGGTGGAGGTATCTTCGCTTGGATTATTCGTTTCCATTTTGTCTCCACTTCATCTGAAGTTAAAGAAGAAGGCTATGATGTACATGTACTATTGATTCGATTTGTTTCGTTTTCAATTTCTCCGTGTAATACAAGTGAAAGTAAGCCTGTTTACTGTTTACTGTTTTCTGTTTTGGTTAATTGGAGTATTGTTTTACTCCATTTGTTTCAGCACTTCTTTTATTTGGGATGTTTTTTAATATATATGATTGATTTCATTTCATATCTTTCAAATGAAATTATTTATATTTGGATATTGATGTGATATTTGTTTCAAAAAACAAAAAAAAAATGTGATACTCCATTTGTTTCTCTACAAGTATAACATATTTCTAACTTTAAAGTTGTTTATCCTGTTTTTATAATAATAATAATATATGATGTTTTTCAATGTTAATAATTTCTTAATGAAAATTGAGAAAACAAGCTCTATAATATAAAACACGCCCTTTATCTATGTGATTGATAAAATTTATAGACTTTGCTATAATGTTTTGAAGTTCGGTCACTTTAATCAGCAACATAAATCATTTTGAAGCAAGGGATTTTCATATGACACTCGTTGCTAATTTTTTATTCACTATTTTTAAAAAAATTTAAAGTTGGGCAAGCCCTTTTTATTGAATGGACCACAATTATAAGTCAAAAATAAAATACATGATTATATATAAAAACTAAATCTAATTTACTTGAAATACAAGTTTGTTTTAATTTTAAATTGAATTTCACTAATAAAATTTATAATTTTGCAGTTGACTTTAATACGATAGGTAGTTTGCGATTTTTCAAGTGAAGTTAATAATTTTAAAGTAATAAAAAAATAATTTCGTGGCTTAATATAAGGCCCAATCATTACTCATTGCAAAACACTTTTTACAATTTATGATAAAATATCACTTTTTTTTTTTAATTTAAAGTTATGAATTTTTTTTGCGGAAACCACAAAAGTTTGAGAAAGTGAAATACAAGTCCAATAGACCAATCGGGTTTTATTGTTGAAAAGATTCAGGACAAAGGGGATTACACGATCAAAAAGAGAAGATGAAAATTCTTCAGATTTTAAGAAGAAAACTCTCTTCTTCGCAGATTCGAAGCACAGCTACTCCTTCACTATATTTGGCTTTCTTCTATCGTCAACTTCACTCCTCTTCCAATCCGTACTTTATTTATCTCTATCTCTTATTAGTACATGTGTTTTTGCTATAGTTTTTATGAGAATCTATAATCTCTTGATGCAGAGCTTCATTCGGCGTCGCGTTCGACATTGATGGCGTTTTGCTCCGCGGCAGCAACCCTATCGGCGGCTCTCCTCGAGCTCTCAAACGCTTCTATGATGATTCCGGTACGATGTCGTTTCGACTATCACATTTAGTTTATCTTTCTAATAGAATATTGTGATTATATAATGTTTGTCACAAGAGGTAATGAAAATGAAATTAAGAATTTTATTAGCTACAACTTAGGAATTGTAGGTGCCTACTTATTATGAAAATGCCGAGATAACAATCTGTTTATATGTTTAAGGTAAAATGTGTACTGGATGTGGGAAAATAAAGAGGTAGGATGGATAAATGTTCAATTTTTTTATTTTTTATTTTGTTTTAGCTCCTCTAAAAGAGACTTTAGTAATATTCATGATCTTATAAGGCGTCGAGGTTGATGCAAGAGAAAATGAGAATGATATTCCAGAATAAGCTCTAGCCACACATTCATTTTTCTTTTCCATTTATTACCCGCGAGCTTGATATATTTTCTTAATTGTTGATGTATTTGGCATGATAGAAAATGCTTGAAGAAACTATATTTCTTAGCAAAGTCATTTTTCAATGTTCGGTTATCAAGAATTGTAGAAAATTTCCATCAAAAGGGGGAAAGTGATATGCACTGGAGTGATTTTTCCTTACAAAATATCTGAAATCACATGCATTTTAGACAATGTTATCGATCTTGTGATATGAAGTTGTCCTCTCCTCTGTGATGTTGTAGCATTACCATCTAAATACTACTGATTCATACTTTTATGGGCTTGGAGCTATATATAGGCACTTTTTGTTGGTAGCCCAGATCAGGTAGGTTAACTTCAGTAGCTTTTTGATTGTGCAGGTACTCTGAAGGTTCCCTATGTATTCTTGACCAATGGTGAGTGGTTGATGTAACCTGTTCTTGTTCAACATCCATTTGGTAGCATTGCAACTGGTTTTCGTGCCTTCATTCTTTAGCTACTTAAAGTAACAGTGCCGTAAATGCAATAATTTAAGTTCTACCTATCAATTTCTGGAGTAGGATGGATCATAGCTTTAGAAGATATCTATCTCAATTAACTGGGGTATATAAACTTGTAGTGTCCTGTAACGTTAATTGGGGTTTCACTGGCCTACTTTTTCCAAACTCTCATACGTAACAATAATTTGTGAATAATGAGAATCCTTGTTGAAATGAGAAAAGTTAGTATTGTAGAAGAGATTTTTTAGGTGGTTGAACTTGTTGATACCAATATCCCTTAAACCATTGATGACTCATAGGATGTTAGTTCTCTCCCCAATGAATATGTTTTGGCAGTTCTATGAATACATAAAACCCAATGTCATCGGTTAGTATTTGGTTCCTAATTTCATAGGGAGATGAGTGCTGGATTTTCTACAGAAATATCTCTTGATTAGGACATTCCAAAGTCTATCAGCTTCCATGCTGGTTTCGCATTTGCATTCATTTTGTCTTTGGTTTCCACTTTTTATACCTAGCAAAATTGAGTGAAATTTAAAAACATGCACTTTTTTCATGTGTTTTATGCATCAGGTGAACATGAACTAGGTCTATCGATAAACTTATTAAAAAAAAGAATTAGGTTTATTGATGGTGCTCTTTTATTGGATCTAATGATAGAGATTGAGTGAAAAATAATGCCAAATAGGTGGAGTGGCATCTTTCACTTAGTAGAATCACAGTAAATATTCATTCATCATAGACTAGTTCTCCTATCTAAATGATTCATTTTTCCTTCTATGACTCATTGAGGCAACGTTATTATAACCTACTGTTCTGAACTTTGGAGTAGAAGGCATGCATTTTGAGAGCCTATTACTTTATCAGACGTAAGGGGCTTAATGTGGTCTTTTATATTCAATAGGAGGTGGTGTTCCTGAATCTATAAGAGCAGAGGAGTTGGGAAGTTTGTTGGATGTTAATATCCTACCTTTACAGGTATACAATTTCTGAGAGACATAGTGGTGAAGTTCTTTCTGATTATCCAAAATTAGTAGTGTCTTGATTATAATCTGCTCTTTTTCTTCAACAATTGGATCTTTCCATGAGTTGGTAGTCCTATGATGTGCTACTTGCTCCATGCTTAAAGTCTCTCGTGCATTTTGTTTGCTTGAATGGATCTGCAGGTTATACAGGGGCATTCACCGTTCAAGCAGTTGATGAGAAGGTAATGTTTTGTTTGTTAGATTTCATTCCCCACTTTCCGCATTCAAATATAATAAAGAACAGTTAGTAGAAGAAAACAAAGATAGTTATTTCTTATGTGCAGGTTTTCTTGTACAAAATATTATGCGAAAGGATGTGCTTTCTTCTGAACTGAAATTAATAGCAATAAACTTCGGAAGCAACTAAAAAGCATGTGGCCTGATTACCAGTATGCCAATTCCACATATTTGTAAGTAGGACATGGCTTAGTTGATAGAAGTACCAGCAGGTCTTTAATAAATTGATCACTTATGAATAATCAACATAACTACAGTTTAAAAAATGGCTGTCTTGTTTGAATAAAAGAAAGAAAAGAAAAAGCTTAGCAAATGGTTATCCATGCAATTAGTCTTCTAGAGCTGACTTAGGAAATGCACGTAAAATTTTCTCCTGTCCCAAATTGGATGTCCAGAAATGTTTTAGTATGGATATTCAATTTGAATGAAGAAATAATGCCTTAACCAGAAAATACTTATCTAATTTATTATGTGATTTTATGTATTAATTTTAATGACTTGCTAAAGCTAAAAGTACTGAAATTCCTATTGTTTGTCTACTTGAGTGTTTGTTGGTGCATCGCGTATGAGAATTGAAAAGTGTAGATACAGGCACAACAACCAAAGTTAAGAGCCTAAAGTGTTAGCGTGGTATTCAACATATATACTACCGATATAGATTTGCAGGATGACACAAGAAGGTTACAAGGCTGTATCAGCTGGAAGTCTGGAACTAAAGCTGTTTACGTTAATAAGAAATCTCAAGTTTGAAAGATCAAAATTTGCTTTGGTTGTTTTTAATAAGTTAAATCCATGTTAACAGATTTGAGAATGAGCTTACTGTTGCTGTTGGAAAAGGAGAACCCGCCAAAGTGATGTCTGAATATGGTTTTAAGTAAGCTCCCTGTCTTTGCACTATATAGATGTAGGTTGAGAGTGCAATCCTCAAATGCTTAACAATTTCAACAGTGATATACTACTATGCTTTAAATTTCAGAAATGTTCTCTCCATAGATGAGTATGCATCTTATTTTGACAACATTGACCCATTGGCACAATACAAAAAATGGACAGACAAGCTGGATGGTAATCAGAGTAGCAAGTCTAAGCATATAGCTTTGAGCAATGATCCATGCTCGCAGAGAGTGGCGGCGGTCTTTGTTGTTAGTGATTCTGTTGATTGGAGCAGGGACATCCAGGTATTCTTCTTTATAATTAGTGATTTGCAGATACAACTTGTCAATCAGATCTATCCTTCAATATTTGGCCAATAATTTTTTTTTTCTTATATTTTGTAGTTCATAATCTATGTTTCCCTTCGATTTGTGAAGTCTTACTGTGGAGTCCCTGTCAGATTCATCCAACTCCCAGAAATCTTATCTGTTCCTTTTGTTTCTTAATTTTTTTGTGCATTTGCATGCATCTCCATGTCTTACTACATGAAATTAATGTGCCCAAATTTTCTCTCACTCCACCTATTGTAGTTTTTCAATTTTAACTAGAGAATTCAATTTTAGGTTCTCTGTGACATTCTAAGGACCGGAGGGCTGCCAGGAAAAGAGATTGCACACCAGCCACCACTCTTTTTTGCAAATGATGACCTTGCCTATCAGGTTTTCCAATGCTAAATAGATCTGATTGTCCTTGCTTTCCTCAACATATTCATAGAGAATGTAACCTTTGCTATCTAACTTTCACTCTAGGCCTTGTTTCCATCTGAACGACTTGGCATGGGTGCTTTCAGAATTGCAGTAGAATCCATCTTCAATGCGTGAGGCTCATTTCCAAATATCTTGAGACTTGATATAATATCTGATAATTGAGAAAGTAGATTGCATATATTGTCGTTATCTTGCTCTGATTATAGATCAGCATAAATATTAATATTACGTGAAATATACGTAAGATGGGTATAGAGATGATGTAAAAGAAACTGCACCTTGCAGTAATGCACTTCTGAGACTAGTTTTTGTTGCAGTATCCATCCTGCTGCTCTGAAGTATACGTCATATGGGAAACCAAATCCTTCTGTATTTAAAAATGCAGAGACAGTTCTGATGCATGTTCTACAATCATGTCACACTAACCATCAAGTTGATGGTAGAAAGCAGTTTTTCAAAACCTTATATATGATTGGTGATAATCCCTCTGTTGATATCAAAGGAGCTTGACAGGTTTGTTCTCTGATTTATTTAAGCTGCTACTCAGCTATTTCATGAACTGCATATAATTCTGAATCTTACCTTTAAGGCTGGAAGTCCTTGGTTCTCTATTTTGACAAGAACTGGTGTCTTCAAGGGGAAAGAAAATCATGACGATTTTCCAGCAGATCTGGTGAGTAAATGACATCTTTGACCTATGACTGCATCTACTTTTTTCTTTATACAATAGTGCATAACTGCTTTCTCTTTAATTCCCTCTGCAATCACCCACTCGATCTGGAAAATTAATTTGTAAAGCTAATAAGTGGATGGATGATATCCACTCACATATTTCTAGTATGGTCCATTCTGGACCGCCATTAAGCAAGTATAACGATGTTCACTAAGGACACATTGCCCAAACATGATCTTCATTTGGTGCAGGTTGTTGACACTGTGGAAGAAGCAGTAGACTACATTTTGAGCAAGGAGTGTATCTCATGATGCACATCTGGTAAAACTCTCACCATGTTTCTACCTTAGATATGTTAATCGGACTAATTTCCATGAGGAAGATGGTGGTCGTCCTAGCTTTACAGATAAACATTTATATGCCTCTTTTTGGCGAGTGATTTTTTTTTTTCTTTTCAAATTTATTCTTGTTGCAATAAAGCATTGGTGAGAGCTCTGCACCTGTTGAAGAAACAGGTGCCGCAAATCTAATTCTTAGATCTGAGAGTAAAGTACATAAACATTTTAGCATGTCACTCCCAGATTCCAGTTGATTCATACTCCAGAAACGATCTTGATATCTGTTTTTGTCAGAATGTCATTGTTAATACTCTATGATTAAAGCTTCAAAATGTTTTTGTTAGGGGTGCTTAAAAATACAAATAAAATGGACCAAAGATAGTATTAATACTAACAATAAGTATACAACGCCAGCAAATTGCCACAGCTGGTTAGAACTAGAATACATTCACTATGTTATTTTAAAAGGGTCTCAAGTGGTTTGTATCAGTAAACGATTTTTTGAATTCCTATCAAGTGATAACTATGTTATTTTATTTTTAATTAGTTGGAGGTTCCAACTCCGTTATTTTAGAAATAGTAATTGATTTTTGACTAATATCTTGATTTTTTCTTTTAAAATAAGAAAAAGATTATGAGGTGACAAATCTTCTAAATTTATATATAATCTTGGTCGGAGAAAAGTCGGAAAAATCTAGAAGGAGATAATAATATTATATTAATTCACTAATAAATCATAAGACATCTGGAGTGTTGCAAATATCTTTCAAATCTATAAATACGTGACACGACAACTTAATAAATAAACAAAATGCATGGCGCAGCATATGAATAGCTATTTTTTCATTTAAAAGTTTGATTATAGTTGTGAGTCATTTTCATAAAAAAAGACATTCCATTTAGTTGCAACAATTTTCTCAACATAAATTGTTTGACTAGTGCTCAGTAGCTAGCTTTGCTAACAATTTTAAAAGAAAAACAATCACCCTCGTTTCAGTCTTAATCACAACGGTAAAATGTTGATTATTAGGAATTTGTAAACTAGACGCAACTATACGTGCACTCTTATTTGTCATTTCATTTGTAGTTAATCAGCATTAACAATTTGTAAATTAAATAAAAGATATAAACCATATTTAGACAAGTTCGACGACTGAGAAGGTATTGACAAAGAAAATTGATCTCTGATCTCCCTTGTGAGATACTACCAGCTCAACTGCCTTTACAATTCTCACTCAATAATATTACTCCATATCAGTTAGTTTAATGTATGTTGTTTAGGTGATCCACAATCGTCTTCTTTTGAGTTTAAATTAAGGGCATAGTTTGATGCGACTTATGAATTGCGAAATCACAAGCCAAGTTTACAACATTTGTCTCTTTACATTTTTATCCACTTTTTAATATTATATATAAGAATGAAAAGGTTCGAATGTATTGTATGTTGTAGGTTATATATTCATTCATTTTGTGTTTTTTCTTGTCATGAAAAATTAAAATAGTCGATATGTAGTTGGATTTGGTGGATCAACAGTACAAGACTATACCATAGACGTAGCTGATTGAATATCATTTTTATCTTTTTATTATTTCTCAGAATTCAATATTTTTATTTTACAGCTGGGCCGCGGCTGTTTTTTTTTTTTTTTCTAAATAATTAATTATCAATATAGTAATGTACAAGTCCTTTTCTTGACGAAATAGAGAAAATGAAGAAGTACAGTTGGTAGACAACATTTTGTTAAAAAATAATTATGAGGGCAAAACAAATTACTAGAAAAGAACAAACGGCCATACGTTCATTTGAGTAGGAGTATTGAACATAAACCAAAATACCAAATCGAATCATAAAATAAAATCAAATAAAACAAATTGTGTGGTTTGATTAGGTAGTGAACTTTTTTTAAAAAAATAAATCATATACTCCATAAACAAATCGAACCAAATTCAATCATATATATAATATTTATCTTATAGAAATTTTGTAATTACTTTATACAATTTTTATGTTCTTGCTCCGCTCTTTTTTAACGTGATTTGTTTAATATATAAAACACGTACATTTTGGTAATGATCAAGTTTTATTTGTTTTTTTTTCTACTACACGAAGAGTAATTTTAATTCCGACATATTGGTTTTTTAAAATTATTTTTTCTGCTGGTGGACTTATGTTATTCATTCTATGCTGATTTTTCCCTCTCTTTGTTGTGTTCTCTTTCAATTTTGTTCCTTTCCCTAATATTCAGCCAAGGTTACTGGAAATGATATCTTTTGGTCAAAACCTAACCTACAATAATAAACAATTTGAGTAACTTGACAGATTTCCACTCGTTTATTAGCTCTCAAATGAAAGCCGCGTTGGAGAAGATGAGCCTTTTGAAGTTATTTTCGGTGTGATTTGTAGATTATGTGTTCGAGTAATGGAGGAAATCACATTACATAGGTTGTCTATATCATATTTATTGTAGTGTGATTCTTTTCGGACCTTGTTAACGCGAGATGCTTTTGTAATTAAACTATTTTTTTACTCTTTTTGTTGTAGGGCTAATACATAATATTTATTTTATTTGACGATTTTTTTAGTAATTCATTTAAAAAGAAAAATATATATGTAGATTTTAAAATAAGTTAATTTAATCTTTATATTTTAAATTTGACAATATATTTTTTTTAAGTAGTTCGATTGTTTTTTCTTAAATTTTGATAAGATTACACCAGAGGATGAATTTAATGTTTAAGACAAAAGATTCTTAGCATTAAACTCATAATGTACGTAAAGTTATATGTTTATATTTAATAATATATTATAAGTTTAATAAATTTATATTTTGTATTGAAAATACTGAATTCATATGAATTCTTTACGGATACATTGGATCTACCCCGATGAGACAGCAATTGTTGATGAGTCAGCTATGATGACGAGATATATTGATGTGACTTTCTAATATGATTTGACCAAAAAAATGTAGGTATTATTACGTGGCATTTAATTTGAGGATCAGCTGTACCAGAAAAAACTATGTTACACATTTGCACCACAAATACAAAAACCCCAGAAAAAGAGTAGCTTCTTTTTTAATTTAACAAATAAACGTATAAAAAAGGTTAAAGCTATGTGTTCTCTTTCTTCATTTTTCTCTTTTTTCTCTCTTTTAAATTAAGGCAAAAAAAAAAAAGCTGAGAGTTTTGTAACTCTTAAATCATTTATTATTATTATTTGAGAAAAAAAGAAGAAGAGAAAAATAGTTAGTAAGAAAGTGAGAGTAGATATATTTTTGAAGAAATTAAAATCATGGGGTGTTTTCCTTGTTCTGGAGATGGAGATACATCAGTGAAGAAACCAGAGAAAAAGATATTTCAAACAAGTAGTAATCTTAAATACAAAAGGGTTGAACAACCACAGACTAAACAAGGTATTTATATTTGCAAATGATTTGGTGAAATTTTTATGGGTTTTTTTTTGGATTTGGAAAGATTGTTCCTTTTTTGTGCATTTGGAAAATTTCAATGTGGGGTTGTTGGAATTTGATCATATTTTGAATTTTCCAAAACCAATTTTTGTTTTTGTGTCCTGTTTTATGGATCTTGAATTATTATTGTTGCATGCATCTACGATTTTTTAAATCTTTTTCGATATAGATAATGCCATAGTGGTTTGATGAAATATTTTATGGTTCTTTTCCATAAATGCGTTTGGTATATTAAGGCAATTTTCCATAAGAAAAAATGACTTCCGTCTACCAAGCATACATTATTGCTAAAAAAGCTTTAAATTTCTGGGAGCTCTGGCCATTTTGCTCTTTTGGTGACTCGAACCTACAAACGCTAAATATTGATGGTGGAGGATGTGTAGCATCTGAGCAACACCCTCTTGTCTACCTTATTGCTTTGAATTTTGTTTCAGGTTCTTTTTTCTTTTTGCAAATTTATTTTATGACATCGGGGTAGGAGAAGGGGGAATGGGAAAGGGGATTATAACATGGGGGAATGGAATCCTCACCAATAAGGTGAAAGTTCATGTAGCCACCATCCGAGCTACTAATATCCCCTGGTTTCACATTTGCAAATTATGTCTGTCATTTATTTATGTGGCTCTCTCTATGCCTATTTCTTTGTTTCATGTTTACAGGGGTTTGAAACTTTTGATGGTTTTTTTGAGATGTTCATGGAAGAATTAAAAGTTTGGTTTTTTTTTTACTGATAAGGAGGAGGTTGAATATTCTGATTCAGGGTGTTGACTGTTGTCTAGTGTAACGGATTGACAACAATTTATGATCATCATTTCTTGGTTCTTTGGACTTTTTCTGTATATGTTTGATTTTTACAGAAATTTTGGTGCTTTCTGTGTTTGCTTCTTTATGTACTGCAAAATTTGGGAATCTTGCTGGAAATCAGTATTTTAGCCGTTTACTATCCATGTGCTCTTTCATTCTTTTCTCCCCCTCCTTCAAATGAGGCCTCCTTTATTTAAACTCACATCCTTTTGGTGCCTCTTGTTTTATCTTGTTCAGTAGTTACGCCGGTGGCTAGTCAATTTAAAGCTGTAAAGAATGAAGAGGCTAAAATTGCAAACCGATCTACATCTAAGAAAGATGGAGGTTATAGTAACATCCCTCAGACAGATGGAAAAACAGGTGGTGCTAAGGCACAGAGGTTTAAATTCGATCAATTAATAGCTGCAACAGAAGATTTCAAGGAAGATTACTTCTTGGGAGAAGGAGGTTTTGGCAAAGTATATAAAGGTCATTTGGTGGATACTGGTGAGGTCAGCTCGACGTCATTCTTGTTGTAATACTTATCATTCTCTCTTACCTTAAAGTCTTCAATACACAACAGGATTGTTTGAATATCTCTCCTCCTTTTATGAACTTATATCCCCTCCAATCTTTGCAGAGTCATTTGAAGTAAGTGAGTGGTTTAACATTAGGCATGGAGGGTGGCCTGAATCTGTTTATCTTTTATATTCTTTTCCAATGCAGATTGTAGCCATCAAACAACTCGATCCAAATGGATGCCAAGGAGTTAGGGAATTTGTTGTTGAAGTACAGACACTAAGTAAGGCTGACCATGCTAATCTTGTTAAACTAATTGGTTGTTGTGCTGAGGGAGATCAGAGGCTATTAGTCTATGAGTATATGTCTCTTGGTTCGTTGGAAGACCATTTGTTTGGTATGTTATAATTGCCTACTTTTCATGTTACTTTATTCCAATCTTAGCTTCCTCCATCCTGAGAAACATGCTTATTTCTTTCGACTCTTTGTGATGAGTCCATTTGCTTTGCTTCTTTCAATGTGTGCAGACCCCTGGCCAAATCAAAAACCACTTGATTGGAACATTAGAATGAAGATAGCTGCAGGTGCTGCAAGGGGCCTGGAATATTTACATGACAAGATGAATCCTCCTATTATTTACCGTGATCTGAAATGCTCCAATATTCTACTTGGTGAGGAGTTCCACCCTAAATTATCTGATTTTGGCTTGGCTAAAGTAGGTCCTAGTGGAGACAAGACCCATGTTTCCACCAGAGTGATGGGCACATATGGATACTGTGCACCAGATTATGCTATGACTGGCCAACTGACATTCAAGTCAGATATCTACAGCTTTGGGGTTGTTCTTCTGGAGATAATCACAGGCAGGAGAGCGATTGACTATACAAAATCTGCTGCGGAGCAAAATTTGGTTTCTTGGGTATGTTCCTTTGATCTCTTATTGTTGCCATGTTATATATTTTTATCGTTATGCTGTGGTAAGACCTGATTTATCCTTACCTCCTAGCTACTGAAGTTAACCACCATTCTCATTTCTGCACCTAAATGGATCCAAGAAATGGATGTCACTTAACTACTTCCAATATTGTTTTTTGAACAAGTCTTTAGTCATTTGTTTATCAGATTGGAGGATGTCTGTGGTTTTAAATATATAGTTTTCTGTCTGTTCTTTTCCTCACAAACAAAAGTCTGGTATTTAAGTGGAGAGGGGTTAAGGGGTGGCCCTTCATCCACCAAGTTTCGAACTGTGCCCACGTCCCTTGGAGATTTCTCCATCATCAAAAGGAAAATTACAGTTTTCTGCTTAGAAGAGTCGATTTGCATTTACCAGAATCATCCTTCCTTTTGGTACAAATATTATGGTGTCATGTACTGGTTGGTGGTGTCTTTAATTTTGATGTCGTTCTGTCTGCACTGTACTTGAATGTCATCTTAGCCTATGCATATAGTCTCAGTGATGTGCAGGTGCCTTCTAGTTCAGAGTTCTGATGAGTGACTAGAGAAATACAGTTTAACACAGATTTGTTAAGGATAAACATTGTGTTGCTCTATCTGATATGCATTTTGCTTTTGCAGGCAAGACCATTATTCAAAGACAGGAAAAAATTCTACAAAATGGCAGATCCAGCACTTGATGGTCACTATCCAATAAGGAGCTTATACCAAGCTCTTGCAATTGCTGCAATGTGTGTCCAGGAGCAACCTAATATGCGTCCTCCAATTGTTGATATCGTCACTGCTTTGAGCTACCTTGCCTCCTTAAAGTATGACCCTGAAATCGAGCCTCCTATCCGGAAGTCATACAAAAGTCAATCTCCTCAGAAATCTATAAACAATGAAGAAACCTGGTAATGTGGTGATGGAAATGATACAACAAAGCTTGAGGACTAAAATAAGAACTGAAACACACACAAATAGAAGTGGTTGTCAACTTTTTTGTGTCATATGTAAACTACAGATGCAGCTTTAAAATCATAGATTGGACATAATAATAAAAAATAAAAAAATGCCTCCTTTGCATATCTGGTGCAAATGCAAGCTCCAGTGCATAGCATATATAATATGTAAAAGTTCTATTCTTCTATGATATACTGAGAAAAAGTAATCAGCTTAGAAGTGTTAGCAAGAACTAATTAAAGCCAATACACATATTTTCTACTAGCTATTTCACTGTAGTACAAAATGCTTGGCGATACGCAAAAGCTATGCAAAAGAGAAGGAAGATATGGATCTCACATTAATGTATGGAAAAAATCCTACTTTCTGCTAGCTAAGCTAATGAATGGAAAAATCATATTGAAAATTTAATGTAACATTTTCACAACAGATGATGAGATAGGAATCATCAGGTGCTATGGTTCACGTGTCTGGGCTCTGGCGTTGTAATTGAGGCTGATTGGAGGAAGGTCGGTGTGAGACTTGAGACTGCTTGTTGACTCTTTAAACAGATGTCTGCTATGATGAATACATTCAGAAATAGTTGTTTCTAATGATCATTGCAACTATACTTAGAAGTCATTCTCTTCATTTCTCTATTCCCTTTGTTCCTAATAATCTTTTTGAGCACTCAAGGATTACAGTTTTTGCTATTGATAAGATTGCAAAGTCACTTGAAAACACATATTTATCAGACACATATAGGAACCAAAAACTAACATTTTGACATTTCCTCTTTTTCCTTTTTTTAAGAATCGGAGTGACAAAGGTCTAAATTTCAGTGGATCGTTGTAGCAAGGCCACTTCAATGATCCACTACTATCAACATTTGAAGGTCATGATTTTTAAAATTAGGATACATCAATATCATTAATAAGGATGTTTCATACTGCTGACTGTTGTCGATATCTTTTAACAGTGTTTCTGATAGCATTTGCTGGACCGTGCTTCAATAGGAAATCAGCTTTTCATGCAGTTAACAGACATATGCTGTGAAAAGAATGAATATCTATATATGTTGGTTAAACTTGTATTGCAAATACTAGCCACTATTAGTCGTGACTCTAGTGTGGGCTCTATAGTAGTAGTACCATTTCTGCAAAATTACTATGAATCTTCTGTATCTCAACTTTTGAATAGAGATTCTTCCTATCCTAATCAACATCTATTGATACAAAAAAACAGAAGGAAGTGAAAAAACTATAGCCTCCCTCCTTCCAACAGCTACATTTCACTCGTTTCGCCTGCTCTGCAATTGCCTACCCAAATGTACAAATAGGAGTTGTTTGATGGTAGAACTTTACAACAATCCCTTCTTGCTGCCTGCAAAACAGAACAAAATCCACTTAGTAATAGTCCTTTTTCGATCATTATTCAGAAATGGAGTTGTTTTAACAAATTTACCTTCTGCCAACGGTTATCATCTGGCTTTTTCAACACTACAATTGCATTGATACTCTCAG
>JAJOOR010014978.1:0-19561 GCA_036250505.1 Solanum acaule
CCCCCCCCCCCCCCTTTTTACTTGTTTGTCTCGGAAATACATTGGCTAAACGAATATTATCTTTCTCTTTTTGTTGTTCGGCTCGATAGAATTGTTTAGAATCCTCTCCTAGCTTCCTCTTTCCATAGATATGTTATTGAACTTAAGTCTAAACCATATTCCTCGTGGGATCGACCCTAACCTACAAGTTGGGTTCTTTACGTGATAACGATCTCTTATGCTTCTAAAAAGAGGTGTAATTTGAGCGTATCACTGGTCAGCAGTGAGGTGTTAGACCAAATTTGGCTAATACATCCAGGATCCATGAGTTCTTATGGATGAATTCTCCAGACATCATGTACTACTGAGGATGCAGATGACTTACTGGAAGAGCTATAGAAGGTTTGTGCGGATATAATGTTATTGATGCTGAGCGAGTAGAACAAGCTGCATATAAACTGAAGGATGTTGCTAGAGTATGGTACGACCAAATAGAAGAAAAGTAGAGTTGAGGATGCACCAATTGTGAGTTGGGTTGTGTTCGAAGAGGCCGTCATGGGGAGTTTCTTTCCCCGTGAGCTGATGGAGGCCAAAGTAAGAGAATTCCCCACTCATAAATAGGAATCCATGAGTGTGCATGAGTATAGCCTCAAGTTCACTCAACTTTCTTGCTATTCTCCGGAGATGGTTGCTGATATGAGGAGCAAGATGAGCTTGTTTGTGTCTGGGTTGTCTCGTCTATCAAGCAAAGAGGGTAAGGCTGCGATGTTGATAGGGGACATGGCTATAGCAAGGCTTATGATCCATGTGCAGATGGTTGAGGAAGATATGCTAAGAGATAGAGAAGAGTTTCGGAACAAGAAGGATAAGAAAACATGAAATGAATCTGGGTAGAAGAAGAGCAATGCAAACCGATCATCCTTTCAAAACAAGCCAAATGGACCAGCTCCATCATCTGCAAGTGCACCTACACCAAGGAATAGAGGGGAGTTTAGGAATCATAATTCTCAGAACTTCGAAGGTACGCCTGCACAATCTCAAGGTAGTGTGGCACAAAGAGATAATGTAACATTGGCGTGTGATAAGTGTGGTAGGAACCACCAAGGAGCATGTGGTTATGGCACCATGGTTACTTTAAGTGTGGTCAGAATGGTCACTTCATGAGAGAGTGCCCTAAGAACATGTAAGGTAATGGAAAATGGGGAAATAGAGCCCAATCTTCTTCAGTTGCTCCGCTAGACAGAGTTACTCCTAGAGTAGCTACTTCTGGGACATGCGTAGGAGAAAACCGTCTATATGCGATCACGAGTCGTCAAGAGCAAGAGAATTCACAAGATGTTGTCACCGCTATGATCAAAGTCTTTACTTTTGATGTTTATGCTTTTCTAAAGCCAGGTGCGAGTGTATGTTTTGCGAATCCATATATAGCTATGAGGTTCAGTATTATTCCCAAGAAACTTCTTGAGCCCTTCACTGTTTCCACACCTGTTGGTGAGTCTATTCTAGCTAAGAGAGTTTATCGTGATTGTACCATTTCTATCAATCACAAGGACACCATAGCTGACTTAGTCGAGTTAGATATTGTAGACTTTGATTTTATTCTAGGTATGGACTGGCTTCATGTTTGTTATGCCTCAGTTGATTGTAGAACTCCAGTTGTAAAGTTTCAGTTTCCTAATGAGCCTTTTATAGAGTGGAGGAGTAGTACAGCAGTGCCTAAGGGTCATTTTATTTCGTACCTTAAGGCGATAAAATTAGTTTGCAAGGGGTGTATCTATCACTTATTCCGAGATAATAACTCTAGTGTTGAGACACCACTTATCGAGTCAATTCCAGTTGTAAGTAAGTTTCCATAGGTCTTTCTAGATGATCTTCACGAAATCCCTCTTGAGAGAGAAATAGACTTTGGTATAAATATTTTTAACGACTCGGAAAATAGTAGGTTGAACTAGATCCTTAATGTTCGGATTAGTGTGACTTTAAGTTGATGTCTAGGCTATTTTAGAACTAAAATGAGCAAGAAAGAAGCCTAGGGTCTAAGCAAGGGCCTAAGCTAGAAAGATAGAGTGAAGGAGACCTTGTTCTTTGATGGACCTAGTGGGCGATGGGGATGCTTGATCGCCCAAAGGGATTGGCAAGTCACCATTGTGCCATTGGGATCCTCTTGTGGGCTGTCCCCATGACCTAGATGCTGGAAATTTAGGCAAGCTAGGTTGGGGCTCTCCTACCAGGTTGGTGAATTGCCCATTGGTCCCCTACATCACCTAATGAGCTGCCCATTTCGGGAGCACAATGGAAAATTGGGCGAGCCAAGGGTCCACTGGGCAAGTCACCTAGTGCCCTTGGCGAGCCATGAGGTTCAAAGGGCGAGGTAAGTCGGGTAAGGTGTAAAATTTTAAGTTAAAACTTTAAGGGTCCTTAGTTCTTTTCCAAAGTTGATTCCATATTATATTATTCCTTTCCTAGTATGTATATAACCTTTTTAGACTTGGAATTCCTTGAATTAAATCACTTTTTAAGAAAACCCAAATCATATCGAAAGAGTTCTTCCTCTCAACAGTTTTCTCTCTAGAAGTTCCCAAAGAAGAAGTGGGAGCTAGGGTTTGTGGATTCAACGTGTTCTTCCTCAAATTTCTTGGGGATTCACAAGCAAGGTATGGTGATCCTTCATCTAGGGGTAGCTTTCACCCCTAGAGTCCATTCAAAGTTAGTTTTCAAACTTTTCAAGTTTCTCAAAACCTAGGGTTTTACTCTAACTCATGGGTTCCTTCTTAAAACGTTTTCAAATGGTTATTAATGAAAAATAATGAATGTATTAGTGTTTAATTGATGATTTATGATGAAAATACTCTATGAACCCATGAATTATCTCAATTCCTAAATTGTGCCCTTATGAAGTGGGTTTGTTGATTATGAAAGCATTTGGATGGAATTTGTCTAAATTGCTTTAGGTTATTGAATTATATTATTGTCCATGCCTTAATTGTAGTAAATTGTTGGTGTGTTGGTGATTTGAAATTCATGGCCTTGAAGGGCATAGTATGAGGAATTGAGTATTATCATGATGTCTTGTTTATGAATGTGAATCTAATGGAGGTAATATGATCTTGTCTTGAATGTAATTGTGTTATTTTGAAAGGCTATTTCTCAATTTGACACTCATGAATGATGATGATAGAATGTGAAGGGTTTCTATAATGTGAAGCTATATCTTGAATTGGTAGGCTTAACGCATCCTTTTCTTGTATTGATAAATGTGACCTTGAATGTATTATCATGTCTTGAATTGGTAGGCTTAGGCATCCTCTTCTTGTATAATGAATGTGTCTTGACTTGATGAATATGAATCAATAGGCTTATGTCATTCCTTTCATAAATGATTAATGAATGTGTCTTGGCTTGATAAATATGAATCGATAGGCCAAGGGCATTCCTTTCATAAATGAATGATGAAGTATTCTAGGCTATGTCTTCAACCGGTAGACCTAGTGTGGGATGCTATCCATGCATTGTACGAGTAGGATTTTATAGGGCTATAGTGAGTTCTCTAATGTCTTAATGACTAATGAATGAAAGTGCTCTTAATGAAGCTAATGAAAAATTATGACTTGAATGTCTAATGTAATGATGCAGGCTATACTTGGGTTGTGTTATGACTTATTTTCCCTTGTCATGACTTATGAAATGTTTATGTCTCTTATGTATGAGTATTGTATGAAGATGGAAAGTATGAAATGGTAAGTACATCTAAGGTGACCTCAAAGTGGCACTTATTAAGGATAGTAGTATGTGATGCTATCCTTACATTGCACAAGTGTAGCTTAAGGTTACTTAAGGTGAATGTTTAAATATGAGGATTATACTTCTACTTTATGTCTCTTATACTGATGTACATTATATTTCTAAAATGTGGCATAATGCATGGTTTCCAACCAAAATGACCGTTTAAAAGCATGTTTTTGCATGGTCATCATACATAGTACATTTTTGTGTGCTAACCCATATTTCTCTTATTTTACTACAAGTGTAGGTTCCGGCAAGTGAGTTGCTATCCCTCTAGTTCAAGTGCTTGGATTGAGTTCTTCCAAGGCTAAGTGGTATGTCCTCCTATATCGAGGACAAGTGTTTAGATGTTTCCTTTCTTTCATGTAATAGAAAATTGTTAGACTTTTCAATTGTAAAGGGTCGTGACCCTACTTTAGTTTTCAATACTTTGGTTAGATGGCCATGTGAGATTATAGACTTCCGCTGTGTTTCAAGTGTTTTTAAATGAAGTTTGATTGTTTGGATTTAAATAAGTTTTTAAATTTCGTACTATTTCTATGTATCAAATGTTATGAATGTTATGAGGCTTGTACGAGACCCCTTCAGTGTCAAGACGATGTGTAACTTCCAGGGTATAGGCTCGGGTCGTTACAATACTCTTCTTGATACTCGTCCTATCTCTATTCTGCAATATATAATGGCTCCTGCTGAGTTGAAAGAGTTAAAAGAGCAGTTGAAAGACCTTGATATAGATTTTCAGATTCAAACTTCATTTTCAAAATCTGGTTTTTGAGTTAATTAACCTATTTTTCAAAGTATATGATGTGGATATTGTTTTTTTAGAAATGTACTGTGTATACTTGATTGATATAGATTGTGTGTCTTTGGAAATTTGTCGGGAGGAGAAGAATCAAGTATTGGGTTGGCTAGTTCAGTGAATTAAGCCAAATGATCTCCTAATCGTTGTAATCTGATAGAATTCGTGTATTTCCCTTCATTTTATGTGTGTTGGGAGTAGTGTGATGAGGTTAAGGGTTTATTATTCCACTTGATTAATATTGATGAACAATAAGGAAATTAAAGAAAAGGCTTTGTGTTGATCATATTGATTTATGAATTGCCTTATTGTGGCCCCTATTTGATACATTGATGAAATGCTTTGATACCATAAATATGGACTTGAAGTTTTTGTATTGTTGTCTCCTTCTTATGGAGTGAACTTGCTTATGTGCATTGATTGTTGTACATCGTGGTGAGACATGTAAGCGGATGAGAAATGGTTCCTGCTATTGATAAAAGCTGATGGGAAATGGCTCGAGCTGGTCATATAAAGCTGATGAGAAATGGTTCCCGCTGGAGAAATAAAGCCGATGCGAAATAGTCCCGGCTAGTTATATAAATACAATCGGAAAAGGTTCCGGCTAGTGATATGATATAAAGCCCATGGAAAATGGTTACAACTAGTGATATTGTGCCGAAGAGAAATGGTTCCAGGAAGAGTTTTATTATTCAGATATGATACATTTTTATGCTTATATTTGACCTAATTGTTACTTCTAATTGATCTGCTTGACATTGAGATTGACTTACTTGTTATATGATGGTTGCTCAATTGTGACTATTGGACTATGATTATTGAGCCTTGTGAGCTGTGTATTGTATGACTGTTAGGTTGGGCTGATTTCAGTGTAGGTTGTAGTTTTAGGAGGTTTGATTAGGGATGAAAAAGAGTATTTGATTTCTAGATGGTGCATTATTAAGTAGGTTGCTTTCTTCGTATGGTGTTGTTCATACTCACTCCTTTATTCTACATTTTTGTAGGTTCTAATCCCGGTACCGCGTGATTTTTCTTCTTCTCCCATTCATGAGGCTTGCCAAAGAACTGTTGAGAGGTAGCACGGTACCAAACCCTCTAGTTCTTCTTTTTATGCTTTGTTCTATAGGAGAAACAAAGACTAGAGACTTATACTTATTTCTTAACTCCGCACTTTATGTACTAGTTGTTTGTACATGTGACAACAAGGTTTTTAGGGGTTAATAGAATGAACAGGTTTTTTGATTTCATCTTGTTTTTGTTTTATCTTTCCGATTTTCTTTTGTTTCATTGGGATGAGGCTGACTTGTCTTGGTGGAAACAAAAAATTGTCATCACATCCATTTTGGTTCAAGACAAGGACTAAATCTGACAAAAGTATAGTTAAGAGACCATTTTAGACCGACTCTTATAGTTAAAGGAGTATTTATGACATTTCCTCTATAAGGATAAAATGTTTTTAATTTATACAATTTAAAACATTAATTACATAGCAGATTTTGTTTGTATGTGATCAGAAAAATAACTATGATATAAGGTAGTGCATTTCATTTGGTAGAAGAACAAGTAGATCTTGCTACTCTTGTCTCTTCCTAAAAGTTTTGACGACTTAAACTCAAAAATAAAGTCCGAATACAACATCAAGTAGTTCACCAAGTACAACTATGTATTCCGATCCCTTTCCAAATAACATATATCCCAATTTATTGGTGCGATGGAGAATTAAGAGCGACTATGTGCTCACTGGAGACAATAAATATCACAAATATAATTACCTAAAATAGTTAGAAATTGAAATCTGAACTTATTTTTTCTTCACATTGAGAGCATTCCTGCAAAAAAAAAAGTAGATTCCTTTAGGGCACCAATATTGGGTTTGGGTGTTTGGTAGGGTGGGATCTTTTTCTTGGGTAAAACTGACGCGGACAAATTTGAAATAGCCACTTGTTTAGTCAATTTTCATGTCATATTTCTATTAACTATTAAATATTTTTAAACTAAAGAAAACATTAAGGACATTTTTAAGCCAATAGGTAGAATGATGATACTTTTGAACCATTTCAAATACGTTAAGGTCACTTTTTAATCTTTTCCCTTTAATGAATGGTAGATAATTTTATGAGTAAATAAAATGAACAAAACAAAACAACTTCCAAGACGTAGTCTAGAAATGTGTAAAATCTTCTTAATAGAATAAGACAAAAAAAGAGACAACTTCGGATGGAAAGAGAGGTGCAAAAGTTGTAAATGAGCACTAGTCATTCCATATAGGAGACTTCACAACAATCTGCACAATATCTATAGCTAAAAAAGGTTCTATCAATATTAGTATCAGTATATAACATGTACTGGTATCAACGCATAAGTTGCTTTGTACAGCTATTAGATAGAATTAGTTAATTACTGTTTTATTAGTCATTAGTTACTGTTGAGTTTTACTTTTAGTTTACTGCTGCTCTTCTATTTTGACTAGGTCTCTAACAGTGTTTAGGCTTGGGATTATCTCCCCATTTTGTGGAGTTAGCTTAGGAAATAGTTAGACCATCGTGTATATTTATTTCCATTTCAGCAATAAGAATGAGAGGTTCTTCTGCAGCTTATCTTGTCTCTTTATGGTATTAAGAGCCACAATAAACTCTAACGAGTAAGATCCTATATTTTTTTTCTCTCCCACCCTCCACAAATGGGCGACACTTCTCAAGTTGTCACCGCAGATACGAACATCGGAGTGATAATTGTTCAATTTAATCCGGCTTCCCAATTGCCTATCAAATTACTTGGCAGCCAAAACTTCTCAACGTGGAAGGCGCAATTCTCGATGCTTATGCATGGTCATGATCTATATGGCCATCTCGATGGTTCTGCTCCCTCCCCTTCTCGCACGATCTCTACTGGCATAGTCCCTAGTGCCAATCCTGCGTTTTCTCTTTGGTTTCGCCAAGACCAACTTATTCAAAACGCCCTTATGGCATCTGTTGATCCAACAATTGCCACCACTGTTGCAACTGCTAATACAACAAAAATTTCTTGGGATACATTGCACACAGCCTGTGCAAATATGTCCCAAACTCGCATTTTTAGTTTGTGTAATCGCCTTACGCGCCTGACGAAAGACTCCCAACCAGTCACCGAATATTTGCAACATATTCGCTCTATTTCTGACGAACTCTCTACAGCTGGTCCCCCAATTACAAACTCAGAACTTATTGTTAAGATCCTGAGTGGTTTGGGTCCAGAGTTCCGTGAGATCTCTGCAGCGATTTGTGCTCGTGACTCCACTATTTCTTAAGAAAAACTTCACGGAAAGCTATTGGATCATGAGCTTTTCCTTCTCCATGAAGAGTCCAAGCATGCTCGCAACCAGATTACTGCTGCCGCTGCTACATCCAACAGGTCTTGTCATTCTAACTCTCGGAACACTCGTCGGCCCAACAATGGCAGCAACCAACAATGGCGGTCCAGCAATCTCTCTACTACACCCAATCAGTGTCGATCTTCCACCACCACCAACTCTTATGATGGTGTTCGCTACAAATTGTCCAACAAACCAGGTCATGTTGCAAGTGTGTGTAGATCAAAATCTCACAAACATTTTGAGGCAAAGGTCAACTATGTTTAAGGTCGACTCTGGAGCATCTCATCATATCACTGTTGAACCTCACAACTTGCAGGCATACAATGGCATGGAGCATGTCTCCATGGGTGATGGTAACAAAATCCCCATAACTCACACTGGTTCTACTCAATTACATGCATCGAACTATGTGCACCTACCATTAAGCGTAACTTACTTTCAGTTTCTAAATTTTGTCAAGATAATCTAACCTCTGTTGAATTTTTTCCTTTTCATTTTTGTGTAATGGACCTGAACATAGGGACTCCTTTGGTCCACGGTTGGAGTAGAGACGGTCTTTATGAGTGGCCAACTTCACCTTCGGTGCCTTCCCCACAAGCACATGTTGCCTCCTCCAATTCGTCCTCCATCATCACTTGGCATCGTAGATTGGGTCATCCACATGCCAGAGTTTTGAATTTTGTTTTAAATAAATTCTCGTTGCCTTGTACACGAGAAAAAGTTTCAGTTTGTAATTCTTGTTCATCAAATAAAGCTCATCGGCATCCGTTTCAACAACTTACATTGTCAAGTACAAAACCGTTTCAAACCATTTTTAGTGATTTGTGGGGCCCTTCTCCAGTGTTATCAATTGATAAAAAATAGTACTACTGCATTTTTGTTGACCAATTTACCAAATACATTTGGCTTTATATCTTCAAACATAAAAGTGAGGTAAAAGAACTTTTCAAAAACTTTCAAGTTTTAATGGAACGTCATTTCAATACAAAAATTCTTGCTTTATATATTGATGGTGGTGGAGAATATAAAAGTCTTGATCCATACCTAAACTCTCAAGGTATTGAACATCTTTTAGCTCCTCCATACACCCTTCAACGAGTTGCTCTTGCCGAATGACGACATAGACATATTATTGAAACGGCAAGAACATTACTCCATGAAGCCTCACTTCCCCTGATCCTTTGGTCCTTTGCTTGTCAATATGCAGTTTACCTGATCAATTGCTTACCTACCTCCCTTTTGCAAAATCAATCACCTATACAAAAGTTATTTGGTACAAATCCAAATTATGCTCACTTAAAAAAATTTGGGTGCTTGTGTTATCCATGGCTCAAACCATACTCGAAGAATAAATTAGAGCCACGATCGACGCCTTGTGTTTATTTGGATTTTTCATCAAATTATCATTGTTATCAATGTTTTGATCCAAAATCTTCAAAAATATACTTGTCTCGTGATGTCATATTCTTTGAAAGTATTTTTCCTTTCCAGATTATGTTTTCAAAGCTTTCCTCATGTTTCAGACAACTTGCCTGGGAAGATTTGGTTACAACTAACTAGGACATCTCTCCTATGATTTCTCCTGTGCCTTGTACAGATTTACCACCTCATATTATTCTAACCAATGCAGATACCATCCGGCACACGCATGATACTGTCTCATCCGACTGCGCTCCAACAGAGTTTGCGATACCAGGTACTTTTCCTACTTTTTCTTCTCCACTTTCTTCTCTTCCTGATACCCAATCTTATCCTCTGTCGTCCTCCATTCCATCAACTCAACTACCATCAACATCCCATCCACCATCGCCAAAACCTCCTATTCGGGTTGTGTACTCTCGTCGCTCCACTTTAGCGGCAACAATGAACACCACTGCCCCAACCTTTCCTGAACCACACCTTTCCCCTTTGCCTTTAAATCGAGTCGTTACCCGTTCACAACACAATATCCATAAACCAAAACCAATTTTTGATTACATGGCTCACCTCCCACCTATATTCACTCCCAGTACCTTCAACCAAGCAATCAAACACATAGAGTGGCAGAATACTATGCAAGCTAAATTTGATGCACTGCTAAAAACCACACGTGGGAATTTGTACCTCCTGATTTGTCTAAAAATGTCATTGCTTGTAAATGGTTGTATAGCATAAAGCGAAAGATTTATGGTTCTATTGATCGTTTTAAAGCCAGATTAGTTGCAAAGGGATTTACCCAACGTCCCGTTGTTGATTTTCATGACACGTTTAGCCCAGTAGTCAAACCAACTTCTATTCGTGTGGTCCTCTCCATTGCAATCAAATTTGATTGGTCTCTGCGTCAACTTGACGTTAATAATGCATTTCTTCAAGGACGTTTGGATGAAGAGGTTTATATGGAACAACCTCGGGGATTTGAAGACAAGACTTGTCCAACCAATATTTGTCGTCTTTATAAAGCTATTTATGGACTCAAACAAGCTCCTCGAGCATGGTACAATGAACTCAAGAATCATTTGCTCCTGTTAGGCTTCATAAAATCTGAGTCGGACAGCTCCCTCTTTGTTCGTCATCATTCTCATGCCACAGTGTATCTACTGGTATATGTGGATGACATTATTGTTACTGGCAGCAATACTTCAGTTGTTAATCAAGTTATTTCTTCCCTTGCAGCTAGGTTTTCTGTTAAAGATCTTGAAGCTCTCACCTACTTTTTAGGTATTGAAGTCATTAGAAGTGTGGATGGTATTATTATGACTCAAAGTACCTATACACGTGATATATTGCGTGAGGAGAACATGGCTGATTGCAAGCCTGCTAAAACTCCAATGAGTACTACTGAAGTACTCAAGGTCAATGATGGCAAATTATTAGCTGATGCAACTAGATACAGGAGGGTGATAGGGAAGCTCCAATATTTGTCTTTCACTCATCCAGACATTTGTTTTGCAGTAAACAAACTGTCACAATTTATGCAAACTCCCTACGAGATCCATTGGAAAGCTGTCAAATGGGTACTAAGGCATCTTCAAGGGACTGCTCATCTTGGCTTACGGTTGATGCACCATAATGATTTCTCTTTACATATGTACTCTGATGTGGATTGGGTTGGAGACGTCAATGATCGAGCTTCTACTACTGGATATCTTCTGTTTATTAGCCAAAATCCTGTGAGTTGGTCCTCCAAAAAGAAAAGAACGATTGCTCGTTCTTCCACTGAAGCTGAATATCGGGCAGTTGCAAGTGCTCTTGCGGAAACAAACTGGGTCACAAATCTTCTCGCAGAACTGCGACTTAAATTTCAAAAAGTTCCAACTATCTACTGTGACAATGTTAGTGCGACGTATTTATGTGCAAATCCTGTTTTTCACAGTCGCATGAAACACAGTGCGGTGGATTTCCATTTTGTGCGCAATCAGGTTCAGCTCAAGCAAGTTCAAGTTGTCCATATACAATCCTCAGACCAATTTGCAGATACTCTAACGAAGGCCCTTTCCAAATCAGCCTTCGACAGACACATGTTCAAGCTAGGTGTTGTTGCACACTGCCTACCTTGAGGGGGGCATATCAGCGCATAAGTTGCTTTGTACAGCTGTTAGATAGAATTAATTAATTACTGTTTTATTAGTCATTAGTTACTGTTGAGTTTTACTAATAGTTTACTGCTGCTCATCTATTTTGACTAGGTCTCTAACGGTGTTTAGGCTTAGGATTATCTCCCCATTTTGTGGAGTTAGCTTAGGAAATAGTTAGACCATCGTGTATATTTATTTCCATTTCAGCAATAAGAATGAGAGGTTCTTCTGCAGCTTATCTTGTTTCTTTAGTAAGCAGTATTGATTGACAAATATTAGATCAGACAACATAACATAGAAAACACAAATTCAAGATAGAATCCTATACAATATATAAAATCCTCTTTCATTTTCGATAAATGGCATACCCAACTATATTCTTTAGTTTAAAAAATAATAATAATAACCAGTAAATAGCAAAAACAAGGAAACCAAACTAACAAATAAAATACATACCATAACACAATGTATATCACCAGCATTCTCTTTCTATGTCAATAATTCTACATCCCTCCAATATCGACCGCTAGGATATGCAAAGAACCAAGTACACATCACAACATAATTCCTAACTAAAATCACAACACATGTTACAAAATTACAATTTAGAATATACAATTCATAAATCATCACAAGAGTTACAAAGCTCAACAATCTAAGCAATTATCTCACAACCTAAATTCAAGTACATATAAACACTAATAAAATTATCTCCTTTGTATGTCACTCTCTCATTTGTACATGATGTGAGACTAAAAATACATAATTTTAATTATTATTTGTGTAACACCTCGAATTTGAGAAGACAGAAAAATCTCAGTTTTAAAAAATTTGGTGTCAGTTCTTACTGTGCCATCCACGTCCCGTGAAACTACCCACAGACCGTAGATCAGGTCTGTAGTTGGCCTGTCAGTTTATTGAAAAATATCGAGGTCCACTACTTTTTCAATGTTTCACTACGACGGTTCGTTGACCAATGCATTAGCCGTAAATAGGTTTCGTAGGTGAGTCTCAGACTTAGTGAGATTTTGAGGTTGAAAGTTGAGGACCATGGTTGGGGCACATGGCCCATGATTTGACCATATCCATAGGTGGGTCCCATCGTTGGGGGTCCTAATTTTTAGTCTTTGACACCAAAAATCGGATGAACAAGACAGTCTGTTGGTGGAACCACGGATCGTAGGTCGTCACCGTCGATGGTGTCAATAGTTATTTTCTAAGAGCTTTTGGGTATTTTCCTAATTATTCTAACCTAATACTATGTCTTTTTTACATTCACCTAAAGACTTATACAAGTGTTTTAACTCCCAAATTTCCCTAATTGAAATCATTCTCTCAAATCTACAAAAGAAGAACATGTTTTCCTCTCAAATTTACAAAAGAAAGAACTTCCTCGTGATACCGACGGAAAAATAAATCAAAAACATAACCAACTTAAAATAAAAAGCATAACCAGCTTCCATGTAAAACTCAACCAAACCATAGAGAATAATTTCTACATAGAGCTACTCAGTGGTTATGTCCCTAAAACGTAGAACAAGAAACAGTCATGCAGCATCTATTAACGGTTGAACTGCATCAACCATTGATATTTTGAAAGGAAGATCCAAATAGAGCAATGTAAATTCATTCATCACTTGTTATTTCTACAGTTCGTTGCTGTAGTATCTCATGCTTGACGCAACCTCAATTTTTTGAGCAACCATTAGCACATCAAGCAGACCAGTAGGTTTTAAAGTTGATAAAGTATTACAATACATAAAATTCAAGAGGTCCATGAGGGCGGCTTCTTCTGCTCAATAAATTTGACAAAGACAAAAGTTAATTTCATGTCAACTAACAACATAGTAAAATATGCGTATATTATTTTTCTAAAAAAGGAAAAGGATGACAAACAAAGAGATGGGTAGGATATTATGAAAATATATGTATGGAGGATGCTACTAAACTTGCAAACTTTATATGTGATAATCCTTGTCAAATTGCATTATTTCAATCCTCCCTCGAGGAGGAGTATGAACTTATGTTGCTACATTCATTATCTAATTTAGGCGAGCCATTAAAACTCAAAGAAAATTGTAAGTATAAACATATTTATAAAAAGAAAAAAGAAATTTATGAATGTAAACTTATCTGTAAAAACAAGAAGTAGAGAGATTTGTGAATGCAAAGTCATTCATAAAGAAGACAACTTTCTTGTTTTCTTCCATAATAATTTTCTTTGTGCTAGTGTCTAAAGGATTCCAACTCTGGCATGGATATAATATCTTTGGAGGTGTCAATTGTATTAATAGTGTTGTGTGGTGGTGTATGTATGGGGGTGGGGATTGGGGTAGGGGTGGTTATCTGTGTTAAAAATCCTCTAGTACCATACATGCGTACATGCATTGACATTAGTTTTATCCCTTGATAAAATTGGGAAATAAATATTGTTAAAAAACTTGAAGTTAGTACTTATTTATTGAGCCATTGCAATACTTTTGTAGCACAAACTACACTTAAAAAGATCATGGGAAGAAGTTATATTTCATTACCAAAATTATGATCTAAGATACATGGTTGTAATTGGGTACGTAGTAACGATAAAAGCAAAATACATAAACATTTTTAGCCATTCAAAAAGGGTGAAATGTACAGATGCACCACACAATCTTCAAAAATAACAGACTTGCAAAACATAGGTAAAGTTAACATCAACTCAATTCAACTCCTATGTCAAGTCTTCAGTACTGCTTTCATCTCCTTCGATATCATCACCTATATACAATTAATGAAAATACAAAATAATTTAGCAATTTTGTTGCAAAAGTTCAATGAATTCAGTGATATATTTTAAAGTTATCACTCTATATCTACAACATGCATAAAATTCAATAAGATTCAAATGACATTAAGAAAATAACATAGCTGCAGGAGATATTTGTATACTTCTTCTGGGAATTATACCAGCTAGAGTCTCTATTCAAGTACAGAACATGGCTGGCTTTTCTTCACTAGTCTGCGCAACTATCATATAGTGTTTGATAGACCAGCCTGTTAAGTGATAGCTACTTCCTTATGTCTTAGAATGCCTCCCTACAGTTTTGAGCTGGGAGATTTGGAAGACAAGATGCAAAGCGAGATTTGAAGGCTCAAAGGTTTCTACTTACAAACACTTTCCATGTCTTAATTTCAGAGGATGTTGGAAAGAGTTGTGCAGCAAGATTTAAAGAGCAAAGCCAATTATTAACAGATTGAAAGAGCAAAGAAAGCAAGAGTTGTGCAACAGTTTCTAAGATGTATTTATGCACTTTTATTTTCAGTTATTTTTATATCGTTCAAGGACATGTTATCTCAGATGTGAGTCTATCTTCGAGCTACATCCAAACTTATAGTCTATGTATAGGGCACTTTTTGTACAAGGATGAAATTATTAACCCCCATCATTACAAACACAGTCAATACCTGTCATCCATATCTCCAATGTCATTGTCTTGCCTATAATGACTAGCATGTTAACCAAGTACTCCACGAAATAGAAGTAGTGTTTGCAAGACATTTAAAACACAACGGAATGCTTGCAATCATCTTCAAATCCAAATACTACTATGTTATGATGACGGAAGAATGTAAGTATACTATTGGGGGTGGAATCTCAGTTGCAAAAGCAATCAAAACAGTCCACAGACAGGAGAAATAATCTTCATGAACAGGATAATTGTTACAACACTGAAGCTACTGGAAAATTTGATTCAGATTAGCCAGACACTGAAAGCAGGGGCAGAAGTAGGGTTAGGGAAAATGGGAGGAAACACAGAAGCCAAAACCAACCCTCTCATAAAAGAAAAGCAAAAAATGATAACACAGGCCATTCACAAGAGGTGCCTGCTAACACGGGCCATTCACAAGAGGTGCCTGCTAACACAGGCCATTCACAAAAAAATGGTAACATAGGCCAAAATCAACACAAAAGAACTTTTCTGGAACATAAGAGGTGTTACATCATAGAAGGCCATTCACAGGTTGAAAAATCTAGTCCACATCAACAGTATTCAGTTTGTAGCCATTTTTGAACCCTTTGTTGGACAACAAAAGATAGATGGTTACAGAATAGCACGATACAATTTACAATATTTCATGAATAGCATCACTAACACTTCAACATCTGAACATTTCTAGAGGTCGTATATGTTGAGAGAATGAACTGAAATGGACATAACAAATGACAAAAGGGAGATCTCCTAAAACAGTGGTATATAGAATGATGTTAGCTCATACTTAATAACTCATAGCCGATGAGGTTGATCCTAGAAAATACTCAGCTAACTAAATGGTTGACAAGGCCACAATCAGAATAAATAGGTAATAACAAAATATACAAGGCCGTACTCAATTGTCCCTTATAACATAAATGTTACAGTAGTCCAACAAACATTAAAATGCTACAATGAGAAAAAAGAATCGACAATAGAGAACTTTGCTGGGGAAGTTACAACAATTTCAAAAAAAACCACTAGAAAGAGTTTTCAGGCTATAAAAGTACGTGTAATATAATCTAAATATGAAACTATCTCGAGATTCATTAGGCAATGGTCAGGAGGGCTAGCTTACAAAACTCAAATCACTATCAATTCAATTAACAAACTAGTCCACCAGGAAATCGGAAAATACACTCTAAGTGTAGCCAAGAGTATTAATGTTTTCTACTGTCAAAAGAAAGTAGAGTCACAACACAGAAATGAAATAGAGTTGCAAGAGAAAGATAAAGTAGTAGTAGAAGAAGAAGAAATAGTATAAACAGAGATTTAACGACACTAACCTTGCTCAGCTGTTTGAGCAGAAGTAGCTTCTCTTGGTGAAGGAATAAACAATACTGCTAGTATGTTAGAATCAATTAATCATGCATGCTGAAGTTGTGCAACTACATCAACAATAACTTCTTGTCGCACAGTTCTCCTTTGTTCCTCCATTTGTTTCTCCATTTTTTGCATCCTTTCTTACATTTGTTGCACTACATCATTTGTTGCATTTAAAGTTGGTTCAGAATTGTTCACTTTCTTTTTCAAAGTTGTCTTTGTAATCCCCACTCCATATAGTCTTAGACGTCCCGGATGTTCAAGACCCATGATAGCTGAAAATGCATCAACAGACTGACCATTTGTGCTCATTTCCTTTTCAATTTCCTCCATTTCAGCCTAACAAAACATATCCAACAAGCAGTCTTGTAAATTAAAATTTAGAATAAATAATTTTTCTTAATTAAAAAAATTATATTAACAGTATTTGTACAATTTTACTAGTTGTGTTCTCATTTGATGCCATGTACAAACGATCAGGTTTTCTTGTTCTTGTGACCACAAAGAGCTCCTTAGCAAATACATATTCCTTTTCTTTTTCCTAGTCACATAAAAATAGATATCAAGAATTTCTTAAATAAAGGGTTAAGCCTAGATAATAAATAAGAGAACACACCAATTTACTGTGGATTAAAGCGAAACTCTTTTTGCCTGCTGTGTATGGATTCATCAGCTTTTTCCGGTTCGTAGTATTTGTTTCAAACATTTTATGCAAATAAATGAATCTATAATGTTGACCAAAGGCATATGGGTGCTACATAATGTACTAGACGAGGTGAATGTCTCAATATTTCTTTTTTAACAAATCCAACTAAAGAATATGCTTTGTAAGTACGAACGTTACTGTCATATGAAGCTAAAACCAGTTTGTAGATTTCAGTGATCAAACTAAGTTTATCCAAAAGGGCACTTAGTTTAGTGAACCTTGATGCAAATTTCAGCGATCAAACTTAACTAATAAATAAGTTCTTAAGATTTTTTCTTGTTGAGTAAAGATTTGAACACCTGACTTTTTATCCTGTTACATTAGTTTCTTATCAACTTCTAAATGAAATTATTGAGTTTGACATGTTGAGGATAATAAAACTTTATGAAACAGAGAAGAGAATAGCAGAAGAGCTCAGTTAACCTTCTCAAAAAAAAAGAATTGCAGAAGAGAAAGTTGGTTCCCCTTCAGGAAAGAAATTAGGATGATTTACTTTCTTGGAAGCCTTGCACCGTCAATGAAAATGCAGGTGCATGTTATAGTGGTCTAATTATCCTTTGATTGTCTTCATTAACTGATTATTTCTTTCTTACTTACTAGCATATCTTTTAGTCAAAGGAAATGTGATAAACATAGATAATAGCAGTTACAACCACTAATTATCCTCAACATGTCAAACAACTAATTAATACAATCATAGTCAAAAAAATTATCCTGTTACATTTATGACTACCACATTGGAAGAAGTAACAAGCTGCAACAATATTGCAACAGAGAAGAGAATAGCAGAAGAGAAAGTTAAGAAAAATAAAGTTGCAGCAACAACTATATCACAAAAGAGATCAGGAGAAGAATAAGCTGGATGTTTGATATTCTGAACTATATTTTACCTTGAATTTCTCAAACTTTAAATATTTAAGGAGCTCTCTATACTGACATTCTAGAATATGACCAGACTTTTTTGCCATTCGAATTTCATCATTTTTATATGGATCATAATAATTTATCTTCAAGTCACGTCTATGCCTTCTCCCTGCCTCTCGAATTGTTACCAAAGCCCAATCTTTTGCAGCTTCAAGAATAATGTATTTCTCCTACAATTTGGTGTCATTTAGTTCGCCAATTGAAGTAAAATAATTTTACAAGATATTAAATACTGGAAACTCCAAACCTTAGTATAATCCTTTTTAGTATCCATGCTCCTCCAATCAAATATATCAAATGGGCAAAGAGTCGCATTTCTTGCCAATGTACCTAGGAAGCTACTTAACTCTGTCACAACATCTTCAATAGGACCAAACGGTTGATTTAGCCTATTCAATAAGATCAGTTTACGCTCTTTTCGTGCATGTACATTATGCATTTGCGTTTGACCTCTTTTGTTTTTACCGGAAACACCTTCAGCTATAAGAAAATATAAGAAATTAGAATTCATAGATGAATTTACTAAGTTTCTAAGTTTATAGCTTGAACAATTTCATTTGTTGTCAATAACCGTCGTTTTTTATTTGCCAAGAATGATAATGAACCAGGTTTAGCATATGTCTTATTTTTTGCTCTTTTTGAAGACTCTTGTTGACTCATGACTATCCAAATCTGTGTAAAAATAAGACAGAAGAAGCCTCTTAGTGCAGAATTTTCAAGTGTGAAGAACAAAAACAATGAAAGTGAGAAGAACAAATTACAATAGGATCAGTAGTTGAAGCATATTATCAAGAATAATTCTCCTCTTGTTTCTTATTTGAAATAATTTGCTGGTGAAGAGATCACTTTTCAACCATTCAACAAGGAAAATTCTAGCTTGGGGAAGATAAATAACAAGCAATGGATTCAAGCGGAAGTTGATTAACTAATTTATATCTTAACTAGTTTGAAATCTAACTTTCGAGAGCTTGCTACTCAATGGGATTTTAGAGAACTGGCAGAAGTTGCAAAGAGAAGTGTAACAACGCAATAAACAAAGAATCTTAATTACTAATATATCTATAGTACGTACCAACATTAGCAAGAAAATATTCCAGAACAAATAAGCAGAAATCAAACAACTAGCAGTAGTAAATAGGCAGAAATCCAAATAGAGTCCAATCGACATTCATACTTTATATGATGCAACTCAAAAAGGTATTTATTACTTACTACAAAAAAGTTAACAAGAGAATGTATTTGAGAAAGTTCGGAAGATCCTTTGTCAATCATCAGCCTCCATCCAATCCCAATCGGTATCATCAAAGTCATCCTCCTCTTCTGATGTTTCCATAGTTACATCTTCTGAATGTTGTGCAAGCGCAGGCAGATCAATGATATCAATAGGGAGATCTTTTCTTGACCATCTAACATCTACATCGAGTACTCTTTCTGATGAACCAATGTCATCGTTAGTCTCTCTCCAAAATGTTTCTTCAATATTAGGACAATTCTCTTCCTCCAAATCATACAAATCCACCGGGACTTTATTTCTTGCATAATATACATTTTTCTCAATTGGGTCTTCCACATAAAAAACTTGATGCACTTGAGATGCTAGTACAAAAGGATCATTCGTGCTGCATTTTT
>JAJOOR010014979.1:0-26222 GCA_036250505.1 Solanum acaule
TATTTGAATTGTTTGGATACCATAAAAATTTAAGAAGAGGGCTTATTTATGCATGGTATCAGGTCCCTGAACAGAGGCGACCTTTGGTTTTTAAACTAAAAACACGTCTGTAACTGACACAAGAAATGGGGTGATGACATGTGGCAGTGACCGTTGACAGAATACAGTGTAGTGAAGTGATACTAACCTTGCAGGAGGACCATGTCCCTTGCTATAGAAAGCCCTGACTATTATGATTAGATCTTCCCTTTAGCTAGAATGCCATGAGTGTATACCTGTAGTGAGGTACAACAGATGAATTCACAGACAATATAAGCAATACAATAAGTGCAGATACCTTCCCTCTTTAGCATAGTGAGAGTGGAGGCTGCATGCAAATATGTTGTGAAGTCAGTTTAGTTTGTGCATTCCCAGGCTTAATCTGTTCTTTATAAAGTGTTCCTTGCATAATGCCTTGGTGAAGATGTCAGGCACTTGGTCCTCTGTTTTACCGAATCTCATCACCACATTTCCTTTGTCAACATTGTCTCACATCAATGTGCTTTGTCCTCTTATGCTAAATAGGATTATTTGCCATGTTCATAGCACTTGTGTTATCACTCATGAGAGGAATAGTATTTGTGAGGACACCAAAGTCTTCAAGCTGTTGCTACAAGTGTTGAGCACAACATGAAGCAACAACCACATACTCAACTTCAACAGTGGACAAGGCTACCGAGTTCTGCTTTTTAGTTCCCCATGAGATAAGTGATGACCCCAGAAAATGTACCATGCCTAAAGTGCTTTTCCTGTCAACAAGAAAACTTGCATAATCAGTATCAACATATCCAATTAAATCAAAAGAATCCCAGAAGGATAGAATAGGACCAAGTCCTGAGTTCCCTTCAAGTATCTTAGGATTTTCTTTACTGCCTTCAGGTGTGACTCTTTTAGAGCTGCTTGAAACATAGCACACATCCCCACACTGAATATTATATTTGGTCTGCTAGCAATGAAATAGAGGAGTGAACCAATGATTCCTCTATACATTGTTTGATTTACATCAATGCCTGCATCATCCTTGTCGAGTTTGACATTTGTGCTCATTGGAATATCAATTATCTTGGCCTCCTGCATGCTGATATTTTTTTTGAGCAGTTCTTTAATATATTTCTCCTTGATGTACCCTGAGAGGACTGCTTGTTTGTAGACCCAAGAAGAAAGTAAGTTCCCCCATCATACTCATTTCAAATTCACTACCCATCAATGCTGCAAACTCTTTGCATAGAGGATCTGAAGTAGCTCCAAAAATTATGGCATCTACATAGACCTGCACTACAAGAAGCTCCTTTCCTCTACACTTCAGGAACAAAGTATTATCATTTTTTCCTCTTTTGAACCCATTTTCTAGAAGGAACTTTGACAGTTGCTCATACCAGGCTCTAGGTGCTTGCTTCAAGCCATAAAATGCTTTGTCCAATTTCAATACATGATTGGGCAAGTCAATGTCTTCAAAACTCGGATGTTGTTTCACATAGAATTCCTCCTTCAAGTACCCATTCAGGAAAGCACTCTTAACATCTGAAACAACTTGAACCCCATATATGTAGCAAAAGATATTAGAATTTTGATTGATTCCATCCTTGCTACAAGTGCAAATTTCTCATCATAATCAATTCCCTCCTCTTGATTATATCCCTGCACCACTAATCTTGACTTTTTTCTTGTGATAGTCCCATGTTTATCCAGCTTGTTTCTGAATACCCATCTGGTCCCAATAATTTTTTTGTTGAGGGATATGGGGACCAGGTTCCACACTTTGCTTCTTTCAAACTGATGAAGCTCCCTTGCATTGAATTTACCCAGTCAACATCCTTTAGAGCCTCTTTAATGTTCTTGGGTTCAATGGTGGAAATGAAAGCCAAAAAAGCAACTAGATTTCTTGTCTTGGATCTAGTTTGTATTCCATATTCAAGGGGAGACACAAGATTGTCTAGAGGATGGGAGGACTGATGTTTCCATCCTATTTTTCTTGTAATCTCCTCATCATGCTCAGCAACTTGATCACCATTTTCATAGCCTTCATTGTGAGTTTCTCCTTCATGAGCACCATTGGGAGCATTAGAAGGACCGGGTGCTTCCAAGGGTTCTGCAACATTTTCTTCATTCGGATCCTTGTCAACCACAGGGTCTTGAATTAGGTTATCTCTCTAAATTTTACTACTCCAGTTGTTTCATCTTCATTTGAAGGAACATGTTCCAGGTGAATCTGGAGAAATCATCAACAATCACCAACATGTATCTCTTCCCACCTCTGCTTTGAATTCTTACTGGTCCACAAAGATCCATGCCGAGATGCTCTAATGGCCTAGTTGTGCTAACCCCTTTATTTAGCTTAGAAGATGAACTTGTTTGTTTTCCCCTCACGCAAGCATCACATATTTTGTTCTAAAAAATTTCAGCTTGGGTAGTCCAATGACTAGTTCTCCTACAACTAACTTGTTCAACAGAGATGAGTTTACATATCCCAATCTTCTATGCCAAAGATTTGCATTGTCAGATTGAGCACTCAAACATGTGAGATTATCCCCTTATATAGAGTCAAGGTCTGCACCATACATGTTCTTGACCTATCTGGTAGTGAGAATTACCTTGTTGGAAGCAAGATTCGTAACTATGCATTGATTTGACACAAATCTCACTTCATTCCCTTTGTCACAAATCTGAGACAGATTAAGTAGGTTGTATTTTAACTCATTAACATAGTACACATTATCTATGGAGTGTTCCACATATCTTTCAATCTTCCCAATACCAAGAATGAATCCCTTTTTGCCGTCTCCAAATGACACACCACCACATTGGTGTGCTTCCAAAGAGAGAAAGTTTTGAGTTTCTCCAGTCATATGCTTTGAGCAACCACTGTCCATGAACCAGCATTGACTGCTTCCTCTCTTCTGCAAAAGAATCACTTGTTAGATTTAGGAACCCGCTTGAGATGGAGTTCCCAAAAATTATCGAGAGGTTTGATAAGAAACCTTCCAGTCCAAGAAGGCAAATTGTTCTTGCTAAAATGATATCTAGGACCAGGTACTTTCGTTTTCTCTGGTTTATTTCTCTCATATTTAAAGAAACTTTCTTGATTTTATTTTACCTTTTTCAAAGACTCGCAGTTTCTTTTAAAGTGACCATTTCCCCCACGTGGGTACACAACGAATTATCAGACACTAACACATACTTGCTATGAGGGTTATAGGGGGGTTCTATCTTTCGACACCCTAAGCCTTTCCCACTATTGAATTTCTAATTTTCCAAGTTGGAAAGAATCTTAGAAGAGTCTGTCCATTTCAAGGAATGATTTAACTCTTCTTTGACTTGGCTTAGGTCCTTTACTAGTTGTGAGTTTCTCTCAAGAGCACCAACGAGTTTGGACTCATAAAATTTTATTCTTTCCTCTAGATCAAGTTCAAAACTACTGAGTTTTTTCTTTCCACTCTCAGATGTACCAGGTTCCTCGTCAAGTTGATGACTCTCAGTTTCCAGAATACTCAACCTAACATTCATTTCAGACATCTAAGAAATAAGGGTAGATTTTTCATCTTCGCAAAGATTTTGATTTTCACTCAAAATCAAATTTTAATTTGTTAATTCATCAACCAAGTCAATCAACACAACAACAAGTTTTCTCAATCCTTTAATTGACAATGTGTCTAAATCACTTTTGAGATAAAAAAAAGAGTTACCTTATCCTTGTCATCTTCGACATCAAATTTAGCCATCAACGAGAATATGGAGTTGAAGATGTTCTCATCATCCTTGACCGCCATCATAGAGACATCTTCATGATGTTCTTCCTCTTCAGAGTCACTGGAGGCGTTTCCCCATACTGCAAAGGCCTTCTCCACCACTTGATCTGCATTGGCCTTACTTTTAGCATGGTTAGGGACCTGGTCCCTTCGCCTTGGTTTGAAATCCTGCACTTCATGTTTGTGACTCTAACAGTCTCTCATAAAATGGCATGGCTTTCCACACTTGTGACAGAGGTTGTTGGCATTTACTGCTCTGCTAGTGATTCCCTTCTTCTGAAATCCTCCATATTTTTTGACTATTTTTTGGAAACTTCTAGTCAAATAAGTCATTTCATCCTCATCTTCAGAGACATCATTTTGAGATATCTTCAGTGCCACTGATTTCTCTTTCTTTCCTTCCCTCATGGATGAACCCTGCTGCTTGTTTAGCTCATGAGTTTGCAGGCTTCCGATTAGATAATCCACAGTGAGAACTTTTAGATCTCTTGCCTTAGTGATAACATTCACCTTGCTTTCCCATGATTAGGGAAGAACTCTGAGAATTTTTCGAACTTGTTTGCTTGGATGAATGGGCTCACTAAGACACCTTAGTTCGTTTGTGATGGAGGTAAACCCAGTGTGCATCTCATGGATGGTTTCACCCTCATTCATGCTAAAATTCTCATATTGAGTTGTCAGCATGTCCACTTTGGACTCCTTGACCTGAGTTGTTCCTTCATAGGTTGTTCTCAAACAGTCCCAGATCTTTTTTGCAGTCTAATAAGCAAAGATCCTATTGTATTCATCTGCACCGATCCACAAACTAAAAGCTTCTTAGCTTTGTAGTTCTTTTCGATTTTCTTCATGTCTGCTTCATCATATTCTCTTCTAGACTTGGGAATTACTCTGGTAAGCTCTTGTTCCTTCACATCCTTGGTAGGAACGTAAGGACCATCGAGTATTACATCCCATAGCTCACTGTCCTCTGCCATAATGTAGTCATGTATGCTGGTCTCCCACCATCCATAGTATTGGCCGTTGAATCGAGGTGGACGAGTGGTGGATTGACCATCTTACGGACTTGGTGGAGCAGCCATTCCTTTAGGATCTTCTTTCTCTTGGTGTTAACCTGATAGAGGAGTCAGTGCTCTGATACCAATCGATGGAATGTATGCATCCACTAAAGATTATAGGACTGGGTCCTTTAGTATAGTTTGAAAGCTAAAAGTAAATAACTGGAAGAAAATGAACACACGAGATTTTACGTGGAAACCTCATTGCTCAAGGGAGTAAAACCACGACCTGTCACATAGGATTTTCAACTGTTTTCATCAATCTCCAAGGAAAAGTGAAATACAGATTTCAACTACAACAATGAGTCTAAATTCTTAAACTCACGCTAAGTAATACACCTTTTAGTTACTAAGCCAAAGCAATGCATTCATTGCCCACTATATTAACTATCGCTAATCAATATAGACTTCAACAGTAAGACACAAAGTTAACTCTAACAATGTTCTTACACTGACTCACACAAAGGTTTGAAACATTTCTTATAGGAATGAAATGAATCCTACAATTTCAGCACAATACAAACATTCAAAAACAACAGCACACACAGAAAGCACTATTTTAGTTGATCAGGTCCCTTGCTATATTTTTGTGTTTGAAGCTTGATTTCTCTCTCCTTTTGTGAATGACTATTAAAAGTTGTTTGTTCTTTGATTATATCAATCAAGAAGAAATGTTGACCATTGGACAAACAACCTCGTCCTGCTTCACCAACTCACTGACAAGACAGCTTTCCAGTTGTACACCATATTTTACCTGGACGAGAACACTCTGTTGGGGACCGGGTCCCTGCATTTGTGAGGACCAACAAAACAACTAAAGTACATCAAGTTTTAAATTATTATTATCACAACAAAATCATCGATAAGGACAAAACTACAGGGGCATGCAAGAAGATCGTTAGGATACTACATTGTATATAGAATGTCAAAATTATTTTATATAGGTATATATAGTAAAAAAATGTATCTCCTTGGCTTCTTCAAGTGAACACTCCAACTTCACCTCAATTAGCAAGTAAGCACTCCAACTTTGAAAGTGCACATTTAGACACCTCAACTTGGTCTCACCTAGCAACTAAATACTTCAACTCGTCCCATTGTGTCTTGTGAATACCGGATGCTGATGTGCACATAATTTTTGGAGGTATCTAGTTGATTATTTTGTAAGTTGGAATGTTCAACTGACATATTGGATACGAGTTGAGGGGTCTAGATGCGGATACTCAAAATTGGAGTGCTTACCAACCAACTGAGGTCAAGTTCGAGTGTTTGTTTAGGTATTATGCCCTTCTTTATATTTTGAATTCCACTAGTGAAATGCATCGATATAAGAATTTTGAATTATGTGGTAAAAAATTAAGACAGTAGGAGTAGAATGGAAATCATAAGGCATAGTATGATGAAAATTTGTTTTGGGATTGCAGATAAGTGCAGGACTGTTTGACTTAGGATGATTATGAATGGAATCACAGATAGAACCATTATACAGTAATATTCTTAATTTGTTATTTTAAACATGTTAGGTGAAAAATTGAAATTAAAGAATTACTAAAAATGGAAAGAGACAATTTTAAAAAAAAAAACTAAAATGGGAAAGTAAGTAACACAAACAAATTGAAACGGAATGAGCATAAATTTCTCATCATTTGATGGCCAAGACCATAAAATGGCTAATATTAGAGCTTTCAATAAAGTTGAATCATTAAATATCCAATCTTGACTTCATGACCTGTAAGATTTCATATAATGAATTGATTGAAATTCAATTTTTCCCCCTTAAACCTTAAATTTTCCATTGGGGGTTTTACCAAAAAAAACTCAGATTTTCCTGTATCTTTGAAAAATCATAGTGTTTTGTGTTGGATAGATTTTCTTTCCATAGATAGATATCCCTTTGGTTTACTATAAATTTTGCTCAACATTTGATAGTCGAGAACAAAATATGGCTAACATTAGAGCATCAAAAAAGATGAATGAGACAAAAAAAGTCCGACAAAGAGGACTTGGTATTGCTCAACTTGAGAGGATTAGATTAGAGGAACAAATTGAAGAAGATTCAATTTTTAAGACAATTCAATGCCCAAATTCATACCAACATCATCAAGAATTGATTTTTCTTCAAAAGATTGTGTCTTTACACCTAATCAATCTGCCCCATTTCTTGAAAATTGCTCTAAGTTGTGGAGTGGTATGAATAGTCAAAGTGTGAACCAAAAAGTTGATCATCATGGTGTAGTTTTTGGGCATAATTTGAACTTTCCTAGTGTGCTGCAACAAAGATGTCAACAGTATCAGAAAACTTCTACTTCAATGTCAATTGTAAGTTAGCTTCATTCAATTTTAAGAATTCCTTCATATTTAGCGTAACTAAAGTTGTTGTCATGTGACCTAGAGGTAAGGGGTCCGAGATGTGGAAACAATCTCCTGCAGAAATGCAGGGTAAGGTAGTGTACAATAGATCCTTATGGTATGATCCTTTTCCAGACCCGTGCATAGTGGAAGCTTAGTGCACCGGACTTGTGGGATATATTAGATATGTTTTTGTTTTTATATATGTATGGGGTTAACATGTGTTAGTATGGTATTTTTTGTGTTTGAATTGCTTATGAAAATTTCTTTTGTGGAAATTGTAGGTGAATATCTCATCAGGGATGTCATCATCTGTAAAAAGTTTTCACATGGAGCCCCTTCAATCAAAAGTGAGTCAGAATCATTGTTCTTAGTAAGAGAAACTAAAGCTCTCAATGGAGAGTTTCTCAATTTAGCTCCTCTAGGAACAGCTTTGCCACATTTAGGAGTAGTAAATCGATTTTCTTTAACTAATTCGGTCCCACAATGCCTTCAGTTATTCGACTATGTTCCCTCTCGGATGAGACTAAAGGACTTTAGCATTTGTATTCTTGTTCATGAACTCTGCTTTTTATCTCAATTTCACTACCTCCCAAATGTGTTTAATCCAGAGGTAGCTGCTACAGAGTCTACCCCACCTTCAGGCCTAAGCACATCAGTTCAACAACCGATCCTTGAATTCTTCCCATCTGCAAAGGTGCAGATTGATCGAGAAGGAACTCATGGAAGTGACTTTCGTACTGAAGTAGAAGGAAATGTTGATTTGGAACTGAAGCTATAAAGTTAGTCTATACCATATGTTTGGAATGTCCTGGTGAGTAAGGCTCGCGGTAGAAGTGTGTCTGAGGCTTTAATTCCATCACATTATAGAGAATGTTTTTTCGAGTGATTGTTTGTGCATGAAAAACATTGTGAAATGTTAATCACAGAAGATGACAAATTTGATCACTAGAAGTTGACAACATGAAACTGGACAAATATGAATCGAATAAGTTTTATTTGCATTGCAATCCAAACTTCACACAAATAAGCAAGTAATATTTGATATTAATCATAGCTGATTTGTGGGGAAAATGAGCAAATAAAAATAAATGTACAAGACTTATGTGAATTGTTACACACCTATTGAGTTGGCTCAATCCAATAGTAAGGATTAAACATATTCTTAATGTCTATTTATATAAGATATTTAATGAATAAAATTTAATATAAATTTATCATTAATGAAAAACATGTTGATGCATGAAAAACATTGTGAAGTGTGAATCACAGAAAAAGCGGTTTCCTCTTTTTGAATTGTGTTTTTAAACTTTCCAGTTGTAATAATCAATGATTTTGATAAATATGGATATTTGGATTCTTCTGGACCTTGCTAGATTCATGTACTAAGGTTGTGTTGCAAATTTTGGACCTAAATGCTTATCGTGAATTGTGTGACCATCTCATCTAAAAGTTCAAGTCATTAGAGAAAGCACACTTTTAATTACTTAATTATGTCTTCAACATTCCCTCTCACGTGCATACCTAATTCTGGTTTATGGGTCAAGCACTTTTGAAGAATCAAGTAACATAGGTTCCTGCTATGATATTCATGAGCATAATATAAAAAAATATTACTTTAATATAGCAGGTGTATTAGGCAAACCGTCTTCTCGGAGGAGTTTCTCTATGGTATGTTCCTACACACGTTTTTGTATATCCACTACAAAATACTCATGCTTTATATTCTAGCCTCCTCTTCTGAATCCATGGATGGAATATTTGTATATTTACTTGTGGTTTTCAGAAGGCTTGCAGTTTTAACATATTAAGATTACAAAAAAGTCATCGATAGGGGCAAAACTATAGGGGCACGCACGAAAATCCGTTAGGAAATGACATTGTATATATAGTGTCGAAATTAATTTATATATGTATATATAGTAGATATCATATTCCCTTGGCTTCTTCATGTATACACTCCAACTTCGCCTCAACTGGCAAGTAAGCACTCCAACTTTGAAAGTGCACATTTAGACACCTCAACTTGGTCACTGCTAGCAACTAAACACTTCAACTCGTCCCCATTGTGTCTTGTGAACACCGGACACTGATGTGCACATAATTTTTGGAGGTGCCTAGTTGATCATTTTGTAAGTTGAAATGTTTAACTGACACAGTGGAGATGAGTTGAGAGGTCTAGATGTGCATACGCAAAGTTGGAATGCTTACTAGTTAACTGAGGCCAAGTTTGAGTCTTTGTTTAGGTATTATGACCTTCATTATATTTTACATTCCATTAGTAAAATGCATTGATATCAAGATTTTGTTCGTAGAAAAAGTAAGACATTAGGAGTAGAATGGAAACCATAAGGCATAGTATAATGAAAATTTGTTCTGGGATTGCAGATAAGTGCAGGACTGTTGGAACTAGGATGATTATGAATGGAATCATAGATAGAACCATTAATATTCTTAAATTAAAGATATGTAGAATGTACTAAAAATATCTTTTAATCTTGTTATCTTAAACATGTTAGGTGGAAAAATGAAATTTAAGAATAACCATCTATGAAAAGAGATATTTTTTTAAAAAAAGAACAAACTAAAAAAGGAAAGTACGTAACACAAACAAATTGAAACGGAATGAGTTTAAATTTCTCAAACTGTGATGGCCAAGAACATAAAATGGCTAATATTAGAGTTTTCAAAAAAAGATGAATCTTTAAATATCGAATTTTGACTTCATGACCTGCAAGATTTCATGTAATGAGTTGTTTGAAATTCAATTTTTTCCCCTTAAACCTTAAATTTTCCATTTGAGGTTTTACCAAAAAAACTCAGGCTTTTCTTATATCATTGAAAAATCATAGACTTTGTGTTGGATGGATTTTGTTTCCATATATAGATACCCCTTTGGCTTTACTATAAATTTTGCTGAACATTTGATGGTCAAGAACAAAAAATGGCTAATATTAGAGCATGAAAAAAGATAAATGATAAAAAAAAGGTACTACAAAGAGGACTTGTTATTGCTCAACTTGAGAGGATTAGATTAGAGGAACAACATAAAAAAGATCCATTTTTCAGACAATTCAATGCCCCAATTAATTCATACCAACATCATCCAGAATTGATTTTTCTTTAAAAGATTGTGTCTTTACACCAAATCATCATGGTGTAGTTTTTGGGCATAATTTGAATCGTCCTAGTGTGCTGCAACAAACACGTCAACAATATTAGGAAACTAGAAGTTCTACATCAATTGTAAGTCAGCTTCTTTGAGTTTTAAGTATTCCTTTGTACTTAACTAGATGGGGAGACTTGGCTTAACGTAAATTTGTTGTCATAGCCTCTTCTAGAAATGCAGGGTAAGGTTGTGTAGAATGAACCTTTGTGGTTAGGCACTTTCGCCAATTCATGCATAGCAGAAGCTTAACGCACTAGACTACCCTTCTTATATACTTAACAAGGGGTCTCAAGTTAGAGCCTTGAATATGAAGTCACCCTTGTTAGGGAGTGTTTAACCTACCAATGTGGGACTTTCTGTCGCGAATTTGTATTTGTTCGAATGCCAAGTGGGGAACCAAAAAAAAAGTCAACTTCATTAAACATTTAATTTGGAGTTGTGTGTGTGTGACATTGTATTTGCTTTACATGAATTTTGATATGCTTACTCAAGTTGAAGGTCCATCGGAAATGGTCTCTCTACTTTCACAAGATATGTGTAAGACTGCGTATAGTCACCCTCCCCAGATCCCACTTATGGGATTATACTGGATATGGTATTGTTGTTATATATGTATTAGGATTAACATGTGTATAGTTTTTTGTTTCTTGCGTTTGAATTGCTTTTGTGATAATTGTAGGTGAATATCTCATCACTTGTACAAAGTTTTCAGATGTAGCCCCCTTCAAACAAAATTTATTATGGTTGTAAATGTTTACCTTATTGCCTGAAGAAGTTAAGGTAATTCTATTAGTTTGTTTGATAAAATGAATAAATGTCCTTGGTCTCCATAAACTAATAGTCCCTCCATTTCAATGTTTGTCTTACATTCCTTTTTAGTTCGTTTCAAGAAAAAAAAAATCCTTTTTGTCAACTCTCACTACAACATTTTAGGCCTACGGCCACACTAAATCTGGACAACGCTTGTAAAGTGTTGCCTAAAATACTTTTGGGGACGCTTTTAAAAAGTAGCCCAAGTTTTTAACTTTTAGCTTCAATAATATTGGCAACACTTGTAAAGTGTACTCTTTAATGGTATAAGCTACACTTTATAAGCGTTGTTACAATATGATATAATTGGCAACAACTATTTACATATATGGCCACACTTTAAAAGTGTCCTATTTTTATAATTGTAAAAACAACACATTACAAATGTAGCCTTAATGTTTTCACTAAAATATTATATTCCCTCCAACATTTTTAACTATCTCCCTCCAATTTTTATTGGACAAAAATAATAATTCATAAAACAATATTAAAAGTTGTTTTCCCCCAAATCAGAAAAAATTCCGCTGATCTGAAGAACTTTCCCTCACACATTACGCTTTTCTCTCAAGTCTGAAGAACTGAAGAACTTTCCCTCACAGATTTCCGTCAATCTTTCTTGTTGAAAATTGAAGAGCTAAAGAACACGATTTTCCTCACAAATTTCTTGTTGAAGTGTTGTTCCGTCAAATTTCTTATTGAAAATTGAACAAAATGCTTCACAGATGAATACGCCTCACATCTTAAAGATTTGGGTTGTTGGAATAGGGTTTATCGGGTAAGAAATTCTATCTTTGAAAGTCTAAATTTTAGCTTTAGGGTTTTGATATTCTTGTGTATCTTTGAAAGTCTCAATTTTAGCTTTAGGGTTTTGATATTCTTGTGTTGTTAAGACGATTTTTGTTTAATTTTGGGAGTCTAGCTCGTAGTTGTATTACCCTAAGCATTAATCACTAAATAAGTATAAATGGGCTGATTAGGGCTGATTCTTCACTTGAGAATTTCTTGCAGTGCTCTGTGAAGTATAATAATATATTGTGCTTCACTAGGTTGGTATAGCTCCACTCCACCAGCTGACATTCTTTTCAAATTTCTTTGTTAATGGGCTATATTGTTGTGTCTATTCACTAAAGTGAGTGCAATTATGTTGTGTCCTTAACCCCAACAGATCTTGAAACTTATTTATGGTTTCCTCCTTAGTAGTCAATAGAGCATATTATTAAGCATTGAAGAGGATGAGGGTACGGTTTGAATGTTTCATCGTGAGATCTATGTTGCGACTTGCAACTGTGTTGTGGTTTATGTAGTGGACAATATGTCATAAAATTTAGGCTTTATTGATTTCTGGAGTTTCATTTGGGTAAAGCAGATGATAAGAATTTACATTTTGCTGCCACTGACATTCCCATAATGCTAACATGTAAACAATGATTTATTATTGCATGTGAAACACTGTTCATCCAAGCTTTTATAGGAAAAGAAACCTTGAATGCAAGTGATCAATCATGAGAATTTCTGGTCTACCAGTATTCAAATAGGATGAGGCTCCACCTACATATGATAGATGCAACAACGACAATAATTTATTTACAGACTGGAAAAAATTTCTCCACCCTTTCCTTCTTCTCTTATTATCATTATAATTTTAGGTTAAGCTAGTGATTTGTGATGCAAATACAGTTTTTAAGTCAACCATTGGTCTCTATTAGGTTTATGCTATTGGGCATAGTCTGACTGTTTGGGAACACAAGGTTCAGGAGGCTGAACTCTGAATGCAGAATGGTTGAATATTAATGGTATGTTTCTGAATAAGGGAGGTGCATAGGTTCAAATTATAGAAATTTTGATGAAGGAAACTGAGTGATCTGGTTTGATTTAGGGTGAGTCCTGGCAGTTAACTGCAGTAGATAAGAAATAAGATAGGAAGAGGATCTCTTATTTTTATACTTCTTGGGAATTGCGAGTGACCAAGACTAAGGGCTTGTCATTGGCTGCATAAAACAAAATAATCCCATTATATGATATTATGCACAACTAAGTTAATGTTTGCCTTGCATTGTAAAAATTCCTCAGTTCTAATATAGGTAACTAATAAAATAATATAGATAACACCTTTTCCTATTTATTTCTCAATGATATTCGATGATCAAGACTCTGGAGCAGCAGCCGTGCGCATGCACACATATACATATATTATAGAATATTATTGTGTTGACACATCAAGGCGTGTTTTTCCTTTGGTAAAATGCAGTTAACTTACTGTGCAGCAATGAAGAAGTTAAAACTTTTTTGGATTGTATTTTGAATAAGCTCCTATTTGGTGTCTTTAGCATAAATATTTCTATGGTTGTTTTCCTAACAAATCTTAACTGGAAACGATGTCTTTAGCATAAATGTTATCTTGATTAACTTTAGCATTTTTTGTTCTACATGTGAAAGTTAAATGATGTTGTTCCAACTTGCCTGCTTTAGATCTGATTTCAACTTTATCCTTAAAATCTAACTCAACTTGCCTGCTTTAGATCGCGTTAACTATTTTTCTTCCTAATTTTAGAGCTTGGAAGGCTACATAACACTTGTAGTAAAATGAATGAACTCTTTTTAAAATCAGGTTTCCAGTAAACCTTATAACAAGACTCTGTTAAGCCTTGAACACTTCTAGACTCTTGAAAAATTTCACAACTTCTTCTCATGCACAATCCTTCTATAAGTAATATTTCACCCTTTAGGATCCAAGATTATAGCTAATCTTGCTTCTGGCTAGGGATAACTTAGAATGAATAAACTCTATGAAGCTTTAAGATTTTTTGTGTGATCGACTATCTATTATAGGATCATTGTAATGTTTGCTTGAATGTTTAAATATGGTTGTAGATGTTTGATACTTCTCTGATTGGGTGTGCAGAAGAATGAGATTTTAAAATTTTTGACTTAGTTTTAAAAAGCTCTAAAAGATTTTCATACTATATTGTACTTTTGGTCTTCTAAATAAAGTGTTTGAACTTCTTTAAAATGTTGTTTACAACTTGAACCTACTTCTAGATAGAATTTCTTAATCTTGATTAGTTCATTTAAATTCCTTAGAGTTAGAGAGACGGTGAAAGTCAGCTAAAGCTTGACCATTCGTAGGACTATGTTCTGTTTTTCTTGAATATGTTGAATTCCCTATGATTCTTACTATTCTTAGGATGTTTGATTGTCAACCTTTTTTTATTTTGTTAAAACTTCTATTTGACTAAGGTTGTTAATTTTATGTGGTTAGATAACACTTGGAAGTAAATTAAGTAAAGGAAAGTAGCATGAGCTACGAAATTAAGGAAATTGAAACAAGTTTTGAGCATTCATTTCACTAAAGTGTATAACTTATGAGTTTCCTATGTAAACCGTGCATAACAAATTTGGTGATGAGTATTTAAATTCACTCACTAAACTTTAACTTTTAATAATTTGAATTCCATTTATTTACTTTCTTTCTTAATTGTGTCTATCATATTAATTTTACTTATTTTTCCTTGGAAGTATAATCAACATTCAAAAACATTTGTGGAGGATTCAAGGTTTGATTTGGCATAGCACAAGTGCCATGACTAGGTAAGAAACTTTTATCATCTCATAACACATGATTTTGATAACTTACTTGTGACTTTTAAAACATATTTGTGAAGTAGTTAATGATTTAATGATTGTTACTGAAAGATTAAATATTAATATCTTCTTCTAGGAATTCAAATATCCCATCCAAAGATTGGATGGATTTAGCAAGGTATAGCAAAGAGTATATTGATGGTGCTGAATCATTCCTAGATTTTGCTTACTCTTATGGAGATCCTCAAGGAGAGGAAATTCAGTGTCTATGTGCAAAATGTTGTAATATTCATCGGACTCGAAGGAATGTAGTGTATGATCATCTAATATGCTATGGATTTGTTAAAGGTTATTCTAGATGGATCAATCAGTGAGAATGAGTTATCAAGTTGAATGTTGACGATAATATGGATTACTCACGTGATGATATTGATGGGTTGTTGAATGATCAATTTAGAGATGTTGCATAGGCCAAAGGAATTTATGATGGTCCAAATGAAGATGCCAAGAAATTCTATCACTTATTTGAAGAGGCAATCCAAGAATCATATCTTGGTTGTACATGATTCTTTAAATTATCATTCACACCTTGGATGTGCATGAAATTTGAATATTGTATACTTTCTTTACTTATACCTGGGCCACGATCACCTAGAAATGGCATTGATATTTACTTACAACCATTGATAAATGAGTTAATTATTGTGGGATTCTGGGGTTGAAACATATGATGCTTCAAGAAATCAAACTTTTCAAATACGGGCAGCTCTTATGTGGACAATCAATGACTTTCCTACATATGCTATGTTAGTTGGTTGGAGTACAAAAGGAAAGTTTGCTTGCCCTTGTTGTAACTATGGCACTAATTCTCATTATCTTAAACATAGTCGGAAAATGTGTTATATGGATCATTATGTTTTTCTACCCATGGATCATCCATGGAGATCTAACAAATGATCTTTCAATGGAAAAACTAAATTTAGGCCTCCTCCACCTTTATTAAAGGGAACTGATGTGCTTAATAACTTACAAGATTTTGAAAATGTGTTTGGAAAGAAGAGAAAGAGATCAAATGATGGCCCAAAATTTTCCACATTCTTCAGAGTCAACTTATGATTCGGTTCTTCAAAAGGTATTTTGTTGGTTCCTTAAGGCTTTTCTCTCTCTTTCTCTCTTCTGGAACCTCTCTAACTGTATTTTCCTCAACTTTGTCTAGTTGTTCTTCATTCAAATCATCCTTTATTTTGTTTGTTGATGTATTTCCTTTATTGATGTATCAAATTGCGAAGATGGTTTTCTTGTTCTTCTTGGTTGTTGGTTTGATCCTGCACAACAAGATCATTATAGTTACATTTGGCAGTTCATATCCATATGCATCTCTTTTTGCTTAAGCAAACTCTGATTATCAGAAAAAGTTTTAGCAGTCATACTTGGATTTTGCGTGGTCCCTTCGATTCTATGCTTGTCATTGTACAAGATGTAACAATGACTGAATACTATCATGGTTAATAGCTCCAAAGATGTCATTTTAAATAATAAAAGCTAAGTCATCTGAGATGTTGTTGAGGTCAGTCACTAACAACAACCCGTTTTCCTTTGTCTTGGCGTCTTGGTGTCTATAGTAGAGTGTCTTGGTGTTGTTGGAGTTGAAGTTTCCTCTTTTTCCATATTCTATTTGGTGCGACTGCTATCCTGATTTACAGGACCCCTCTTTGGATTTTTCTTCTTCTACCCCCCGTGTTCTTTGGCCTGAAGTGGACTTGGAGTTGGCATTGATGTACTGATCCATTCCTTTGTGTGATTGTGACTCTGCAATCGATTTTTTTCCTTCTATGCATGTAAGCAAGAGGAATTCTTGGTTCCTCTAGGATTTTAAGACTCCCTAAAATGTTTGATATGAATTGTCAAACTTATTATTCACTTGTTCCAAATTGAATACTCAGCAATCTACTTGAAACCAGGGGTAAGTGCAATTAGAATAAATTTCTTGTAGAATCACATATCAGTAACTAAGAGGCAACACTCGAAGAATGCAATTTATCTTGGGAAAATGAATATAATCTGCAATTAGAATCACTAATGCAAGCTTTAAGTTGCCAATTATGAAGTTGAGTCTAGATTGAGGATAACTATTTAGGCCACCATATGAAATTGACCTCTAATTTTGGCTGGTTGGTTGCACATTTTGTGGAGATGAACATTGAATTGCTTTAGGGGACATATCCTAATCCCTTATTGTAGAGAATTTTCAATGGATGTTACAAAGTGAGTGTGGTATGTTAAGGGGTCCCAATCTTCTTTGTTATTTATAGCCTAGTTCATTTCTCCATTTTTGTCCACTTCATTCTGTTAACAAGAATACCTAAAATAGATACCATTTCCCTGCTAACATTTGATCATAGATATCATTTCTCGGTAATTGTTTGGGTTATAATAACTTAATACTTTTATTATTCAAGGCCCTCCACTCCAACAAAACTTCTTGCTTCTTCTATAACTGTTGCAATCTGATTTGTTGTACATGGTTTGTTTTGATTGTTAATTTCATTTTAAATGTGTAGGGAAATGGAGGTAATCAAATTTGAAGGGTCGCCACAAGTCAATTTGATCTCATTGAAGTGGATGATGAAGAGTTTTTGAACTATTGTAAAAGTTTGAATACATTATATTTGATTTTGTGAAATATATTCATTGCTAGAATATATTGAACTATTGTAGGAGTACTTTTTAAACTATTGTGTACACATATTTAGAACGAGGAAATTTGTCCGCGCTTCGCTCGGTAATAAATAATTGCATTGAACTTGCAAATAATCCTTTACTACTATCTATACATTAAAAATAATGAAAAAATAGGTTCTTAAAAAAATATTAGTAATATTTCAACATGAATCTGATTATTTGTTATTATCACATAACTCTAGAACTTCTAATGGATGAATTATTCAGGAAATAATAAATGGTTCATTAATCAACATTAAAAGGAAAATAAGAATATATACAAAGGCATTTCGTAAGAAAAAAACACATTTAAGTTGCATAGATTATACAATTGTGATATATGACTCAGGAAAAAATTCAAAAATTTGTTAACAGATTAAAAAGAAATTACACTTGAACATGAAAGTAATTATAACTTTAGAACTTGCATAATGAATTTCTTCAATTGATAAGTGAGAAACTTCATATCTATGTAAAAATAGATAATATGTAATCTTATATATAGTACTTTAAAGTTATAGAATTTTATATAGAATATCAAAACATGAATTCTTGGAACTGAGTACCATAATTATTTTCTGCACAATGAAAATACCTACTATATGTGTATATGTTCAATATAACCAGAGACGATAACTTTGCGGAAATATAAACAACAGAGTTTAAAACATGTACTCAAAAACAACAATTAATATCATAAGCATAAATTAATGACTAAAAAAACATATCAGGATCTGTAACAATAGAATGAAACAGAAAGGAAAAAATCGAGTCTACTGAATGCACAGTGTTCCCTTAAGAAAATTATTCCCCTCTAAAAACCAAGGTTTAAAGAAATAGACCCTCTCATGATGGAACGATTTTATTCACCAGCTTATTGATACAAAAACAATGGTTTCAATGAGTCACTCAACATGAGCAAAGTACATGAATATTTAATTGTGCAGAAGAAGAAGAAGAAGTTCAGAATTTTTTGTTGTTTTATAATGAGAGGAAATCCCTCTATTTATAGACAACAAAGAGTAGTGTGAACAAATGTCTATTGTGCCTTACAGGAAATGTCACAACTCTTTGGAAAAATCACAACCCTTCAGAAAGGTCACAACCTTTCATAAACATCACAACCTTTCATAAAAGTTGCAACTCTTCATAAAAGTCACAACTTTTCATAAAAGTCACAACTTTTCATAAATGTCATAATTTTTCATAAAATTCACAACTTTTCATTAAAGGGAAAGGCTAGTTTTGGAAATAAACAAGTAAAAAGGAAATCCTAGTTTGTAGTGACGCCACGTAGGCGGGCCTAGGGTTCTATTCTAAATATATATATATATAGCTTTATAAGTATGTGTATGTACACAAGACATACTATCTTTTGAAGTTTATTGCAAATTTATATATTTGAATTACTTATTAGCTAATTTAATGCTTGAGATTATTTATTGCAAAAAAATATTGGTGTTTTTTAATAAAAAATGTGGCATATAAATATTTTATAGTCAAAATAATATTACCACACTTAAAAGTGTAGCCATAGGACTGTCAATTGTGTAGCATATGCAATGTGAATTGTGGTATGCACTTGGGCAAAGACTACACTTCAAAGTGTTGTCATACCTAAGATAGAAAAGGCTACACTTTAAAATCTTGGGCAATAAGGAAGCATAGGCCACACTTGAAAGTGTAGTTGTATGAGATAGAAATGTTGCTATATGAGGTACTGCAAAGTGTGGCCTTTTTGCCTTTTAGGCTATGCTTTTAACCATAGCTGAAGAGGCAACACTTGAAAAGTGTCCCCTAAACTCTAAGGTTACGCTTCTTTCGGCCACCCATGGAAAAGCGTGGCTTAAAGTCAAAAAGTGTGGCCTTTTATCAAAGGCCACGCTTTATCATAGTTTAGGCCACACTTTTCTAGGGTGGTTGTAGACATAAAATGTTGTAGTGTCTTTCATTTAAACTTTTCACTTGACATATATTTAAGACCATAATATTAAAGGAGTAGTGGGCCTAGGCCAATTCTTCACTGCCTCAATCTTCTAAGAGTCAATCAGAATATCCTCAATGGGAACAATATGCCTAAGAAATGCAACTAGGTTTAACCAAAAGTCGCACTTAGAGAATTTAATGAACAATTGACTATCCTTGAGGATTTGAAGATTAATTCTAAGGTGACCAATATGCTCTTCCTTACTATGCGTGTAAATCAAGATATCATCTATGAAAACGATAGCAAACATGTCACAGTACTGTTTGAACACTATATTCATGAGTTCCATAAAAGCTGCAGGAGCATTAGTTAGTCCAATTGACATTACGATAAATTCATAATGACCATATCGAGTTCAAAAAGTTGTCTTTGGAATGTCACACTCTCTAACCTTCAATATATGAAATTCAGATCTAAGATCAATCTTAGAGAAACATGTGGCACCCTAAATCTAGTCGAACATGTCATCAATTATAGGAAGAAAATACTTATTCCTAATTTTGACCTTATTAAACTGGCGATAACTCACACATATTATGAGAGAACCGTATTTCTTATGCACGAAAAGAACTAGAGCACCCAAGGTGTGACACTTGGTCTGATAAAACCCTTATCACGGAGATCTCTTAATTGCTCTTTCAATTCTTATAACTCTACTAGAGGCATTTTATAGGGAAGAATAGATATGTGTTGAGTGTTTTGAAGAACATCCATTCCGAAGTTTGTTTCCCTATCAAGACGAACTCTGGGGAGATCTTTAAGAAAGATCTTGTAGAAACTCATTATCAACAGAGACTTACTCAATGGATGGACATCAACATCGAAATCCTTTACTCAGACTAGATGATATATGCAACCTTTGAAAACCCTTTTTCTGGCATTAAGGTACGAAATAAACTTACCTTAGTCACTACTGCACCCCTGATGTTTGTGTAATCAAGACATAGCTTCCGATGCAAGTGTCTACGATCGTACAATAGTTTATTAACCCAACCAAGGGTTGGGATCGTTCCCAAAAGAGTGGTTTTGAGAATTAATAGAAAAATAAAACTTAGTTCTAACTAGTCGTAGCTAAAGACATTAACAATTAAAAACATTGTAAATTAAAGGGGGACACAAGAGTATCAATTAACAATGGGGGGTTTTGTCACTAGTAAGTAAAAACAGCAAAATAAACAAGGGTTTCTAAGTAATGAGAGGGGATCCTTGGGATGTGACGGGAATACAGGTTAAGCTAGATTATTGGGTACATGCTTTCGATAGAAGATTCATAGAATAATTGTGACTAGGCTAGACTTTAAGGGGGATAAGCTCTCTATCGAGCAACTTACCCCATTTCAACAGCTTTCTTCTCGGACACCCACTTGCCGCATGAAGACCGCCTACGCATTAACCCACTCACTCTCTCAAGCTGAGTGTGTGGACATGGGACTAGGGTTCACTCTCTCGAGCTGAACCTCATGTCGACCCACTCGCACTGGCCATCAATTTAGTAGTCTTACTTTTACGACCACTCTCTCGAGCAAGCCGAAAACACAAAAATAAACTTGTATTTGCAACTACAAATTCATTAATTCATCCACAACTACTAAACAAAATCACAATAAAACTACGATTAAACTATCAGCAAGCAAGACCCAACAATTATCTTAATCCATATTAGCTAAATCACACCCCCAATAATTGGGGTTTTTAGCCACACATGTATAAGAGATAGAAATTTATACCAAATTGAGGTTGCATTTAACTAGGTATGAATATTTAAGTCTTGATACAGGCCAAAATTGAAGAATCCAAGAGACCCAAACCCAAATCTTAAAGATGAAACCCTTTAGATCTTCAAGTCTTCAAAACCCTCTCAAGCTTAGAGCAAAAATATTAAAAAGTACTATTCTATGTGAAAATTATAATAATTGTTCCACTCTTAAAACTACAACTCTAACTACTATTTATAGTTTTCATAGATTTGTGCTGCAACGGATCATTCGGCGTCATTTGTCAGAATCGCCGATCAACTTGACGATTCACCCTTTGGTGTAGTTCATCACCGTCTTGCACTAGCCTTTAACATCGTCATGCTCTAGGTCATTGGACGACATGGTACTGCTTCGCGGAACTTCTTGGCGATGCGCCGACTGCTCCCTTTTTCCACTGACTTGATCCTTTCCTTCAGGGCTCAGCACACTGGAACAAAAGGCGAAGTAAGACCTTTCGGCGACTCACCAAGTGGACTCGGCGATCCTCCGGCCTTCATTTCTTCATTCTTTTCAGCCTTTTCGTTCCTTTTTGCGACGTAGTGTCCATTCTTTCCTTCAAACTTCAAATACCTGAAACTTAAGGGTTTTCATCAGATGTTGAGATAAAATAAGCATTTGAGGACACAATTTCAATCAAAATATAGCCCTAAATGAGTCCAATTTGTGGACTCATCAACACCCCCAACTTAAACTTTTGTTTGTCCTCAAGTAAAACTCAAGTTCAACAGTTCAACAAGGATGTCTCAAACAATGCTACACAAGACTCAATTTACTTATGCAAGGATCAACTGTGTACTCAAAGATTCAAGTTGTGACACACCATTACCAAAGATTCTCAAGCTCGCAATACTTGCTTCAAATGCAAGTTCAAGCTCAACAAAAACCTTCTAATGCCCTCACACAAATGATGATCCCATTTTCACACGCAAAGGTATAATCAATTTAAAGTTCAGGAATCAAATACAACTCTCACACTCACAAAGATGAACACGATGCATGCTTTCACCCATAGGTTTGCCTATATTTTCCAATCAACATTTGTTTTGACTTTCTCAAGATCACAAAGGTTTTGGGCTGAGTGAAAAGGTATGGTCATTTAGGCTCAGTAACTTTTATCCTCATGAGATGTGGTGCTCTCAATACTTATTTTCTTTTCCTTCATCAATTTCATTAGTGCATCATAGGTCATCCTATTATTCGCCTCCCATGGGTTGTTCGGAACCCTATTTCTTTGGAACTTTATTCCACAACTTTCTCTTTTTTTAATTTTTTTTATTTTTTATGGAAGGGTTTCATTTTTCTCAACACCATGGATTAAAGGAGACTTTCCTTGCACTTCTTGACTTTTCCCTTATCTTTTTCACCACACCCCCAACTTTGGCTTTTGGCCTAAGTTGGCTATTCAATTAACCACAATTCAAGAGGATTATAGGTAATGGATTAAGAAAGGTCTAGTTTTCATCAAGTTTCGTCCAAAGAAAGGTAAGGCTCAAAGGGTGTTCAAGATAGAATCACACGCTCACAAGGTAGGTCACAAAAGAGGTATATGTCAAATTGGTTCACACTCTTCGAAGTTGCCTAAGATCATATCAAGAGAAAGTCTTACTTATTCAACCAGACCAACAGGACAAATTCTAGGTGTTGTCATGCATGGTTCCAGGTAAGCTTATCACACAAGGCATCAACACTTGAGTCAAACAAAACTCCACACTTTTTCCAGTGTGCAACGGTCATCACATGAGAATAAATTTGATAAATGGCTAATCACAACGAGATGCAAAGAGTTCACATATTGTCTATGCAACTTCATTTGGCCTCATCATAGCCGTACATTCATGTTCATTCGATTGTATGCACTATTTAAGTCATCGATATTGATCGAAACCGAGACTCAAATTTGCCAATAAACAACCACATTCTAGTGCATACAAGAGGTGCCGAAAATTTGTGAAATTTTTTCGAAAGGGTTAAAATCATTTTTCAATTAAAACTAAAGGGAGCCATTAGCTCAAGCATCCACAAAAAGCAGTGTAAACACAATTTCAGCTCACAACCCAATATATAAACAAAACCAAAGAGTCGCAAAATCACAAAAGGTGGGCCTCACCCAACCACAAATAAAGCATTTTTCCTCAAATGCAAACAAAAATATCCAAAAGTGAAATAAAGTAAGACAAAGAGGGAGGTAAAAAGGGAGTCATGTCTACACAGTTTCTCCATCTATCTAGGCATCAGTGCCCGGTGCATCACTCTGGTCCTGGGTCTCAGTACCCGGAGTCGCCTCAGAAGACACAACAATACCAGACCCACTAGGAGCTTCCAAGGGTGTTTCCGCTAAAAAGGCCTGCACAGCTGCATAGAATCCTCGGGCCCACGAAGGAACATTAGGATCTCTAATAGTGGTCTTCCTATCAGAAGTTGGCCTTTTACTCTTGCCTTTATCTCCAGGTGGAGGTTCTTGTCTTCCCTTCTTGGGAGGATCTGACCCACCCTTCATTTATTGTGATATCATGTGCTCTTTTCTGGGGTGGCATGACAATATTGGTCTTTACCATATCTTCGGGATACTTAAGACTTCTCCTTGCTAGAATCAACAACATGCAAGCACAACCCCACAAGATTTAACCAATTTTAAGGCACAAAAAATACAGGATTTTAACAATATAAACACTACAGGCAAGATTTTCACAAGTATAAGCAAAAACACTAGGGTTCACTCTCTCGAGCTGAACCTCATGTCGACCCACTCGCACTGACCTCTCTCTCGACCCACAACTCACGGAATGTCTTCGTGAATTCCAAAAACTTATTAACATCATCTTATTTTTCATACAAAGCTTTTGAATCCTATTTCCATGCAAAATATTTACAAACCACATCAAATCTACTAAAAACACAAAAGAACTTACACCAATTCTAAGCTTTAAACATCAAAAGTGTCGTAAAATCCCGATACATCACTTCTATATCACAATCTCCCATCTAAGTACTTGAGTTCATTCCAATTGATTTCCAATCACGCAAAAGGCCAAATGACTTAATTTTTAAGCTCAAAAAGACATGTAAAACTACATAAATATGAAACAAATTTGGGAGGTGTTACAGAAAGTTGGGGTTGAGACTTTATTTTTATTATTATTTAATCACGTCCGTATATTATTTTGATTTTTATATTTGGGTGGCTGGTTGTCTTCCCTATCGGTGGATTAGGATGTGCGTGATCAAGACCTTTGGGATTTTGGGTCATACAAAAGTTATTTTTCCTTGTAACCAAAAATGTTTCCTTGGAAATGATGTTTAAGAATCTAAAACTAAAGATATTTGTTTTCAAGAAAATATCTCCCTTCATACTAAACTCGTGAACGGAATAAATGACAAAAGTATACATTGTCTTGACTTAAGAAAGAAAAAAAGTAATTAATAGGTCAAATAAAAATTATAAGTAGGAAAAATAAATATATCTTGGTCCTTGAGTTATAATATATTCTAGGTTTTACCCCTATAAAGTTCTGACTAGACATTATTAGCCTTCAATTAAATATATGTGCAATTTTAATCTCTTAAACTAATAAAAGTTAAAATGTTGACAGAATTAAGAATAAATAAATAAAAAAGAGAAAAAATATAATATGATCCAAGGATAAATGCTCAAAGAGCAATTTGTCTCAAAGTTCCTTCAATTTTCAACATAAAAATGACAAGTCATTTACCGATGTCTGTCGTTTTCCTATTATTTCGAAGTCTTGAGTTAATGTTTTCAATTCTTTTTGTAACTGTTATATTTTCAATTATTTTGGTTGAACTAATTCCTCTTGTGAGTTCTTAAATCTCGACATAATTAATAGAAATTTTAAAATTAAATATCGATAAAAAAAAGATAAGAATACATTAAATCTATTAACTATTGATTATCATTAATCATGACATTTTTAATTGATAATTAGTAGAAAGATCCTCCTGATAAAAGCCCTAAACTAAACTGAAGAATTGATGTTGGTCCTAAGTTTGATAGAGCAAGAAGAGAAAGTGTTAAAAAATACAGATCTTGAAGAAAAGACATCAAATAGAGATGAAAGGAGATGGAGAGTGAGAGATGGGGAACAATTTTTTCAAACCAATTTGATTAGGATATGCATTAGATTAGATGAGTTGATATCTCCGTCATTCTTATCAATGGAGGCTATCCTTGGAAAAAATAACCTTCATTTTTTTATTTTTTTTGTGGTTTTTTAAAAACAAATAGCTCCGTTAAATATTCAACTTTGATTAGTATGAGGACCAAAACCTAATGAATAATGATTATATTAATTAAAGATAAATTATGAAAAAAAAAACAATTATAAGAGAACTAAAAGTGGACTAAACCTATAATATAAGGACTAAGCCACTATTTAAACATACTTACTAACTATTGTAATTACTATATAATACCCCAATAAGGGTTAAATGTGTCTCCAATAAATTCAAGCTTCTATATAGAAAATTAGTATTTTGTATCTCCTCTTCTCAAATTGCTGAAGGAATAGAAATTCGATGGAAACTGGTTATTATGGTATTATAGATGAAGTTCGGGTGGTGCTAGTTGATCACGAAACAGAGAATGTTACTAAAATGGTGGATTTGCTGAAGTCTTATAACTACAAAGGTGACAACTCTACAAAATATAGATTCAACTCAAAACCTTTGATTCTTTGATATATATAAATTCAGTTTGATTACCTTTTAAAAAGAGATCTAATTGATATGATGCTCGTTGTGATTGTAACATTGATTTTTTTTTTAGATTTTACTTTTTGTCTAGTAAATTTTGAATTCATCTTTTGTTTGTGTCATAACACCATTTATATAATTGTTTATGTTGTTTCATTAATTAATAAATGTTTTTATGTGTTTATAGAAGAACCAAATTTGGTTGTTTAGTCTTTGTTCTTGTTATAGGCATGTCAGACACTCGATAAGCTTCCTCCATAAAAATATATATGATTTTTCAAGGGGGGGGGGGGGGGG
>JAJOOR010014980.1:0-28958 GCA_036250505.1 Solanum acaule
AGAGGAGCTTTGGTTGGTTTGCCTGGAGTTGATGGACTGTCAACAGAGCAAAGGAAACGGCTAACAATTGCTGTTGAACTAGTAGCCAACCCTTCTATAGTGTTCATGGATGAACCTACATCTGGATTGGATGCAAGAGCTGCAGCTATTGTAATGAGGACTGTACGTAACATTGTGAACACCGGCCGAACAATTGTTTGCACTATCCATCAGCCCAGCATTGACATTTTTGAATCATTTGATGAGGTATTTCTTTGCTATTCTAAATGGATCTCTTTTCTTCTTTTCTCTTTTAGAACAGCTGTCTAAACATATTGGTTTTGCGTTGCACAAGCTGCCTAAGTACACATCTGTACACAACCCAAATCTGGCACTTAGACCGACCGTGACAGGGCACCCAACAATGTCAATTTTGCTGAATGAATGTCTTCCAAATTTGACGTTTTCGCCATTAAATAGAAAGAATGCTGAATTAATGTCGATTTTTACACTCAACAACCCTATTTTTGTTGTGGCGTATATGGGCATGAGCATTGTGAGATGATTACTTTATCAATCAAGAAATTATTGAGTTCATGAAACATATATTCTCCACCTGAATCAGATCTTAATATTTTGATTCAGGTAGAAAATTGAGTCCCAGTGTAAGCCGAAAATACCTTAGATTTGGAACGGAGAAAATACACCCATGTAAACCGACTATAATCATCTATGAATGTCACAAAGTACTAGAAATGAACATGAGAAATAATTGGTGAAATGCCCCAAACATCAGTATGAATGACATTAGGAAAAGGAAGAGTTTTACTTTTGCCTAAAACACTTTGTAACACAACTACCAAAATTAGGAAAAGGAAGAGTTTTACTTTTGCCTAATTTACAAGTAGAACAATTATAGGAAGCTGCTGAAATTTGATTTTTATTTCTCAATGAACCGAGAGTGCCAAGTTTATCATTTGAGTCAAATATATAAATGGAGTCACCCTTATGAGTCGCCTTTAGATGGACCATGTGTGCCAAGTTTATCATTTTTTATCATGGTGTGCTGCTGCTTGAAACTTAGAAGCCTTTCCATGTGGAGATGCCAATCAAAGAGACCTTGGCCCAAATATAGACTTTCAACATGTGGACGTCAAGGACTGAATCATCAGCACATACACCATTGGGCTGAATTAGCCATGAGAACTTACTTCTCTGTCTGAAGTAAGTTTAGCAAGAAGTTTTGAATACTTTCAATGAGTTCTGAAAAAAAGTGTCCACTAGATGTTAATGAGAGAAATCAGGAGTCTTAGGCTGCTTTTGTGATTATAAGTTTGGTCTTGTGTTACTGGAAAAGAAAAACAGGAAAAGTTGTTCAATAAGTAAAGAAGAGTGGCCACAGCTTTAGAAAAGAAAAAGGTGGTATAGGTTTGTCATTACAACTAATGAAAGAGGTAACTGAAGAGGACTTGAAACCAGTAGGCTGAAGAGCACAAAGAGGGATAGGAAATGTAGGTGTTCATTACAACTAAATGCAGTCGAGGAGTTCATTACAACTACAGGAAGAAATAGCCAAAGAGGGATATAACCAGTATGGAGACGAGAAGCAAGCCATCCACCATTTATAGGGGATTAACACAACAAAATCAAAACTAATATATATATATATTGCGGAAATATCATGGATTAAACTAGCACACAATCACAAACAAAGAAAATAGAGAAGAAAAATAACACAAGGATTTAGTGAGGTTCGGCTAAGCCTTATCCTGTAAGTATATGTAAGTATAAGCAGAGAGTTTTTCACTATATAAATATAAAAGAAGGTTATAATGTTCTCAAGCCTAAGACTACATTGTGTCATATCAGTCATGTATAATGCTTTATAATCCCTGTAATCGAATAGAAGAAGATATCTTATTCCAATAGATAAGCAAGATATAAATACAATATACTAGGTGCTAATTTAGGAAAGAAAATAAAGAGGGATTCCTACAAATCTGCTAGCTAATTATGAGGGATTCCTACAGATCTACTAGCTAAAAATAGGCCTATGTATACTACTAAAATGATGTCTATATGCACTTTGTAACACTCCCCCTCAAGTTGGAGCATAGATATTAACCATGTCCAACTTGTTGCAAAGGTAATCGACTCGAGTTCCATTTACTGCCTTTGTAAGCAAATCAGCTAATTGCTCTCCTGTCTTCACGTAGCTGGTAGAGATCACGTTTTCTTGAATCTTCTCACGAATGAAGTGACGATCAACTTCAATATGTTTAGTTCTTTCACGATACACTGGGTTTGAGGCAATATGAAGAGTAGCTTGATTATCACATCAGAGTTTTGCTGGCATATGATGCTTCAACCCTATTTCAGTTAAAAGATGATGTATCCACATAATTTCACATGTAGACTGTGACATAGCTCTGTACTCAGATTCTGCACTGGATCGAGATACAACACTTCGCTTCTTACTCCTCCATGCTACCAAATTTCCTCCAACAAAGATACAATAGCCTGTAGTGGATCTTCTATTAATCTTGGAACCAGCCCAATCAACATCTGCAAAACACTCAATATGAGTATGGTTGTGATTGCTATACAATATGCCAAGTCCAGGAGCTCCTTTCAAGTAACATAGAATCCGTTCCAAAGCTGCCCAATGTTCAACCATAGGTGCAGACATGAACTGACTTACAACACTTACCGCAAAGGCAATATCAGGACGAGTCACTGGGAGGTAGTTTAACTTTTCAACTATCCTCCTATACCTCTCTGGATTATCAAAAGTGTCGCCATCATCTTTCATAAGATGCACATTGGGAACCATTGGAGTACTGCAAGGTTTGGCTACCAATTTTCCAGTTTCTGTAAGTAGGTCAAGAATATACTTTCTCTGAGATAGAAGAATTCCCTTCTTGCTTCTATTTACTTCTACTCCCAAAAAATATTTCAACTGCCCCAAGTCCTTCGTATGAAACTTAGTATGCAAGAAAGACTTAAGGGAAGAGATCCCCTCAGAATCACCTCCTGTGATAACAATGTCATCAACATATACAACAAGAAGGATAGTGCCAACTTCAGATTGTCGGTAGAAGATAGAGTGATCACATTTGCTCATTTTCAATCCAAACTCCTGAACGACCTCACTGAACTTGCCAAACCAAGCCCTAATTGGACAATATATTCCTTTCCCAAATCTATTAGGACAAAGGGTCTCCTAAACTAGTAGAGATTATGAGTTTCCTAAAATATACCAGGAAAAAAATCAAGATATAATTAACAAATCTTCCCCTTGGCTTGAATTCCTTTCATCAATTGAAATAACGTCTCTCTGACTTGCTCTCAACCCTTCAAAGGGCTTATTGAGTACAACTCACACCAATCAATTCTAGGCAATGCCTAAACTTATTGGTCCGGACTGTCTTGGTCATCATATCTCCTGGATTATTATGTGTAGGCACTTTCTTTACATCAACAACCCTGTAGATACAATATCTCAAATATAATGATGTTTGACTAACATATGTTTTGTAGCCATGTAGCCTCTTTCACTGCCTCCGTTATTTCCATATACTCGGCCTCTGTGATGGACAAAACAACACCACATTGCAAAGCTGTCTTCCAATGGATGACACCACCAGAAAGAATAAAAGCATAACATGTCGGAGATCTTCTCTTATCCAAGTCCCCTGCATAGTATGAATCCACATAACCTACTGCCGATTCACTTAGCTTGTCTTTGGAAAAAGTCAAGCCCACATCTGCTGTACCCTTCAAGTATCTCAAGATCCACTTCACTGCCTACCAATGTTCTTTACCAGGACATTATCTACTCACAACGCTAACAACATGTGAAATATCAGGACTAGTGTAAACCATGACATACATAATGCTACCAACTACACTCGAATATGGAACACTAGACACTCGAAGATTGTATAGAATCTTTTTCAAGTCTACTTTTTCTAATTCTTTCAACCTTTCTAAAATAACCTCAATTGCCTTCAATAATCCTTGTAACACCAATGACGATCTCATCTTCTGTAGACTGAAATTTTACCCTCCATCGATTTTCTCTAGTTCATATTTTATTGAAGATGATGGAGACATCTTAACCCTTGATTATGTCTAGAAACCCTAACATAGCTCTGATACCAATTGTTGCGGTAATATCATGGATTAACTAGAACACAATCACAAGCAAAGAAAATAGAGAAGAAAAATATTATAAGGATTTAATGAGATTCGGCTAGGCGTAATCCTAGCAAAAGCACTGATAGTTTTTCACTAGGAAGAAAAGGAAGAAGCTTACATTGTTCTCAAGCCCTTAGGAACATTGTGTCCTTTACAATGCTTTAGAATCCCCAATTATATCCTCTATATATAGATCTCAAGTAGTCTCAAACCCATATGGAACAGGTTCTCCTAATTCTAAAAAAGGACAATATATTCCTTTCCCAAATCTATTAGCAGAAAGGGTTCCTAAGCCAATAGAGATTATGAATTTCCTAAAATATACAAAAAAGAAAAGTTCAAGACATAATTAACAATATTCTTGTTGGTAGCTTAGACAGCATAGAGAAGTAGAAAATGACAGACTGAATATAAGATGTTTAACTGCTTATTCTCATAATACAATAGAATCGAAGAGTATCAGTCCATTGTACAGAATATAATAGACAAATGTATTGTTGCTTGCTTTTCATTATTTAACTATAAATTTCTACTGTAATGGCAGCTTTTGTTTATGAAGCGTGGAGGAGAGCTCATTTATGCAGGACCTCTTGGTCCTAAATCTTGCAAGTTAATTGAGTATTTTGAGGTTATACGCTGACAAACTTTTTGTTTCCATTAGGTGCATTTTGCTAATTTCTTGGCATATGATCATCTAAATGTATGTATTTCTTACACTTGTCGTGTAGGCAATTGAAGGGGTACCCAAAATAAGACCTGGATATAACCCAGCTACATGGATGTTGGAGGTTACTTCGTCAGTAGAAGAAAATCGACTTGGTGTTGATTTTGCAGAAATTTACCAAAGATCAAACCTTTTTCAGTACGAACAGTTTTCTCATCTCTAACTTTCTCTATGCTCTTTTTCTTAACTCTTTACTTCTTTTCTTGTGTTTCCAGATATAATCAAGTCTTGGTTGAAAGGCTAAGCAGGTCACGTGGCGATTCAAAAGATTTGAATTTCCCTGCTAAGTACTGTCAGTCCTATTTCAGTCAGTTCCTAGCTTGCCTTTGGAAGCAAAATCTCTCATATTGGCGCAATCCACAATATACTGCTGTTCGCTTCTTCTATACGCTCATCATATCTTTGATGCTGGGGACAATTTGTTGGAGATTCGGATCAAAAAGGTTTCTTTCTACATTTATTGTAACCTGAAGATGTTTTTTACTTACAGTCCTTTGTCGTGATCATATTGTTCCTAACTATTGATATGTTACTCTCAGGGACTCACAACAGGATTTATTCAATGCAATGGGATCCATGTATGTTGCAGTGTTGTTCATTGGAGTTACAAATGGCACTGCTGTCCAACCAGTTATTTCCGTTGAAAGATTTGTTTCATACCGAGAGAGAGCTGCAGGGATGTACTCAGCTTTACCATTTGCATTTGCTCAGGTGTCCCCCCTATTTCTGTTTCCTTTATAAGTAGTTAAAAACTTGTTTTTTTCTTTGGTATTCTTAACAGTGCTCCACTTTTCTATGCAGGTTGCTATTGAGTTTCCGTATGTGTTTTCACAGGCAATAATATACAGCACTATATTCTATTCAATGGCAGCTTTTGAATGGACTGCATCAAAATTTTTATGGTACATATTGTTTATGTACTTCACTATGTTGTACTTCACCTTTTACGGTATGATGACTACTGCAATCACACCCAATCACAACGTGGCTGCCGTTGTTGCTGCTCCTTTTTACATGATTTGGAACCTTTTCAGTGGTTTCATGATACCTCACAAGGTAATGAAGTACTCCCTTTGTCCCAATTTATATGACTTATTTTCTTTTTTAGTCAATTTCAAAAAGAATGACACATTTATATATTAACAATTTAACTTTAAAATGTCTATTATACCCTATAGTCACACAAATTTCTATCATTTATTTTAGACCACAAGTTTTAAAAGTCTTCCTTCCTTTCTTAAACTCCGTGCCGAGTCAAATTATCTCACATTCTTTCTCTGACTCAGTAAACTTTTTGTTTCTAATAACATATTTTGAAACAGAGGATCCCAATATGGTGGAGATGGTACTACTGGGCAAATCCTGTAGCTTGGACTTTATACGGGCTTGTCGCATCCCAGTACGCTGACGATGAAAGACTAGTGAAACTATCAGATGGCATTCAGTCACTTCCAGCAAACCTTTTGGTGAAGAATGTATTTGGATACAGGCATGATTTCATTGCGGTTGCTGGTTTTATGGTTGTTAGCTTTAGCCTGCTGTTTGCAGTGATTTTTGCATATGCAATAAAATCTTTCAACTTCCAGAAGAGGTAATTTGAAGGAAATGAAATGAAAATGATACCACTCAATTTATCATTCTATTATGCAACATATAATTAGCTAAAATTTGTCATTCCATTTTTGAAGAATTGACTTGTATATAATAAATATATTATTTGAACTGAGAATTTAGTTAGCAAATTGGAGAATGGTTTTAACTGAGTAAATTTGGCTCATGTTGATAGAGTGTTCCAAGTTTGTTAAATTGACCACATGTTTGATCATAAAATAATTGTAATCTTTGTGCTTCGGCAAAGAAATAAAAATTTCTACTAATGCAATTGTGCCAATAAGAAAAAGTGATCTGGTATACAAATGTATAGAGATGGGAAAGGGTACGAAAAAAAATGTACAAATTTTAGGAATCACATCGTGTAAGAAACAAATTACATTTTATTTCTATTCTTTTCTAATTTACAAAATCTCCTAAAATTGCTGTCATCTGGATACATCTCATTCTTCCGGATACATCACATTTGATACATTATACAACTAGTTTGTTGAAATTAAAAAAGAAATTAAATATAAATTAAATGCCAGTTCTCCAAATTATGCAAATCAAATTGGTATCAATCCCTTCCAAATAACAACTCCAAACAATTCAAATTTCAAAATTTCTCCTCTCAAATCTCTCCCAAATCGTAACGGATTAAAAAAAAGTCAACAATTTATATAGTTATGTATCATATATCAAAAAACTATGAATGTGACATACACTGATTTATTTATAAAATCGTGTTACAGATAATTAACAACATGTGATACATCACAACATCTGATACATAACTATGAATATGATACAAACTGATTTTATTATAAAACATTATTGTTTATGTATCAACAGTAATATTTGATAGTATATATAAATACATAGCCTTCTATTAGTTGAATAAGGTTGGGTGTATGTATTAGTAGTAAAAGATAACGAAATTTGTAATAGTTGTATATCCAATACATAACTATGAACATGATATATACTAATTTGTTGTTTCAATAAATTAGGGTTATGTATCAAAACTAAATTTGAAAACGATATATTGTACATGATAAAATTGTAATGTATCATAAATGTGAAACAAACGAATTATACATTAATATAAAAATCAAAATCAACGAAGATACATTAAAAGATCTGCTCAAAGCAACAAAAATAAAAAATAAAAAATCAACTATTTGATCCGCTAAAAGCAAAAAAAAATTATGAAGAAATTCTTTCACATTTTCTCCTTTGCTATGTATCAACTCTTTGTAGCTTTTTCACTTTCAACAATGTCGTCACCCATGGATCTCTACCCAAAGCCCTTACCGGAGCCACTAACAACTCTTGAGAAAATAATAATGTATCATAATGTTGAAACAAATGCATTATACATTAATTTAAGAAACAAAAACAACTAGATACTTTTAAAAAATTGAACCAGTATGTATCAGAAAAAGATGAACAACACAAAATCGGAAAAAAAATCAACAATTTGATCGGTTGAAAGCAAAAAAATGATGAATAAATCCTTCTACACTTTTCTTTTGCTCGTTATCAATTTCCGTAGCTTTTTTTCACTTTTACCAATGGCGTCACCCATGGATCTCGACCCAAAGCCCTTACTGGAGCCACCAACAACTCGACATTTTCCCCTTTTTTGGGCGTTTTTTCTACAATCAATTTTAAAGTTGAAGATGCATCCTACTTCGACTAAATTTGTAGATGAAGAGCTAAAAGAAAAATTAAAAATATATATACCTGATGAAGTGGAAAGAAAAAAATGGATGAAGAAGAAGATGAACAAGAACTACCTCTTCAATAACTTGCAATCGTAAATCGGAAAGAGAAAATATTTGAAATTCAATAATAGAGTGATAGAAATAATTTATGATACTAAAGAGTGATTTTAGGCATGAAAAAAGGAAAAAAAATATTGGGGGTGATAGTTTACAGTGATGTATTCGGAAAAGTGAGAGAAATTATGGAAAAGAGGAATTTTTGTAATTTTTTAGAAGGGAAAAGGCTCAAATATGTCATCGAACTTTCAGAAAAGACTCATTTATATCATCTGTTAAAAGTCTGACTCATTTATGTCATTGATGTTAAAGAAAAGACTCAACCATGCCATTTTTTTAACTCCGATTTTGCAAAATCATTTTTTACATCCCAAACAAGTTTAACACTTTACAATTGGAGTTTTTGGATCAAATGTACTTTTTTTGCCACATGAAGAACATAAACAACTCCCAAATTTTCAACATCTTCAATTCTTCACAAAATCATCTCAAATTTCAGCAACATCATTAATTTTTTTTCTTTTTTTTTTATAAAAAGTAAAATTCTAAAATCATTTGTAGAGTTTAAAAAATTCACCCATATTAATTTTTTTTTCCATAAAAACGAAAATCAGTCCCAAAATATAAAAAATTTGCTTTGATTCGTGTTTTGTAGTTATTTTTGACAATAGATCTTTGTTCCCTAGTATTTTTTGAGTTTATGTTCAAAATTTCAAATAATTTGAAGTTGTGGAGAAAATTCTACCATTAAAGAATGTTGAAGTTTTGAAACTTTGAATAAATTTCAAGTGAGTTTTGTTGAATTAGGTTGAATTCGAGCTCAAAAAATATTCAGTTTTGGTATCTAATTCGGAAGGAAACTACTTTTGAAATTTGAGGTGATTTCGTGAAGTATTGTAAATGTTTAAAATTTTTGAATTGATAATGTTCTTTCTGTGTTCTTGGTGTTTTTAAGGAAGAAGAAACAAAAAAAAATATTTGATCCAAAACCTCTAATTGAAAAGTGTTAAAGTTGTTTGGGGTGTAAAAAATAGTTTTGCAAAATCGGAGTTAAAAAAAACCATGGATGAGTGATGAGTCTTTTATTTAACAATAATGACATAAATAAACTAAACTTTTAATAAATGACATAAATTTCTAAAAGTTTAATGGCATATTTGAGCTTTTACCTATAATGATAGGAAATAATAGAAAATAGGATTGAAAGGATGTTTAGTTAAGTAAATTTTTTTTAAAAAAAATCTCTCTGAGAGAGCGAATGGGGGAAGTGGGGGAGTTGTGGTAGTTATCTAATCGTCTTCTATTTATTTTTTAATTGATTTTATTTTATTACTTTAATAATTAGTTTTTTTATTTTTTGTTTAGTAACTACATTATCCTATTTTTTAATTAATTTTTAATTTTAATAATAAATAATTTTTTATGGTACTGACACGTGATAGTTTTTGTTTTTTTTTATACATAAAAGATATATAATAATTTGAATATTTTAAAACTAAAAGTTCAACAATTTTTGTGGTATTGATACGTGACATTTTTGTCTTTCTTATTATATATATCATAGATGCTAACACATAACATATTTGTTTCTCTTGTTATATATAGATATACATATAGATTTTACGAAATCTATTTTTTTTTTTTTTATTAGTTATCTGTTAATCAGTTATTGAGTGAGAATGTAATGGAAAGTTTTATAACTGCCTATTTAAATTCTAATTGTAAGTAAAAACTTAATTTTGAAAAAAATAGTAATATTCAGTTAATAACTCAAGTTTTATATTCATGTTTTATTCAAATAAAGTATTTAAATTTTTTTAATTTTAAAAGAGAGAAGTATAAAAAAAAACACCCCAGACTTGGCGCAGATTATTCGTTTCGTCCCCGAACTATTGGCGGGCTTAAAAACACCCTTACGCTTGACGAACTAAGCTTAAATACACACTTATAACCAAACTTTTTTAATTAAATTAAAGAAATAGCAAAATTCCTCTATTTTTATTTTTTAAATTATATATATATGCCACATCAGTAAAAAGAAAATCCACGTGTAGCGCGTGAATGACACATTTTGGTGTACGGAATGAGAGGGGTGTATTTAAGCTTAGTTCGTCAAGTATAGGTGTTATTTTAAGTCTATCAATAGTTTGAAAATGAAACCAATAATCCGCACCAAGTTTAAGAGTGTTTTAAATATTTCTCTCATTTTAAAACAAATGATTCAAAATTTTAATTTCAAACTTTTTATGTTTATATAGATTTAAAAATTTCTGAATAGTTGAAATGGTTAGTTTATACTATGTAGTTATCCATTTTCTTAGAAAAATATAAATTTGAATTTTAAATTAATTATTTTCAAAGGTCTTATATTTACCTAAGAATATGTACTATTCATATTCATGATTGAATAATCCAATTAATTTACGAAATTTTAAATAAAACAAATTATTTATTTTGTGTATTTTTTAAAGCATTAATCTTAATTCAAATGTTTTCAATTTGAGTAGGAGTGAAATGAGAAGTTTTAAAACTGCCTATTTAGTTGGATACATGTTTTTTTTTCAAAATAGATTAATTCATTTTATGAAATTTTTATCTTTATATAGATTTTTATTTTTAAAATTTAAAATGGTTATATTACTATTTTTTTGTGATGTTGACATGTATTGCTATCATCTCTCCTATTATATACTAAGTGGTGTTGTCCGTATCAGCATGAGCCCAATATCATAAAAGTTAAAATTATTACTTTGTTTTGATATGAAATGATCGAGAAGTAAATCGATAACTCAAGCATGAGATCAATAATTGTGCACTTGATGACAATTGTTATAAGCTAAGTTATAGGTTCATTCCTTAATACTATCAGATTGTTATTATTTCCACTACAATGGAATAATGATTCAAGTAACAAACAAAAATTCTCCACTACAAGTTGTGTAGAAACAAAAGAGAAATTTGCACTATTACATGTAATATTTGATGTAAGAATGTGCAGCTCATATTAATGGTATAGCTGAAAGATTTATCTTGTGTCATCCAAGCAGACAACCATAATTGTTGATATATGCCTACCCATTGATAATCAATTATTTGTAGCAATTGCATTTATTCACTATGTATAATTAGCATTCAATTATGCACACTCCAAAGATTCCTTTAATATTAGTGAAAACTCCTTTGTTCTAAGCTTGCTATTAACATCTTGTTAATCATCTCTAATTTTTTAGTCAAAATCCCCACCCCCTCCAATTTACATATATGTCTAAAACGACTAAACCTACAAAATTCTAGTACTTAAGATTACATTATAAGGAGAATTCTTTTCGATCATTCCATGTGAGATCGACCCCAACTCTTCGTTGGGTTATATATTGCTAGCGACCGTTGATGTACCGCGTGTTTATGATACTTGTAAAACTTTAAACTTGAGATTTTACACATCGTTTAAGCACTTGTTAGTAGATTTGATGATGTTTTATAATAGGTTTCGGCAGTGCGAGTTGAAGAATATAGTGAAGCAACAAACTGTTTGGAGTCCTACGAGTCAACCTACTATCCGTAGACATTTTTACGAGCCGTAGGAATGACCCATAGATGAGGACTAGAGTTTTTGGAGCTAAGTATGGGACCACGAGACTAGATTACGAACTGTAGGAACTTCTACAAGTCGTAGAAAAGATCAGTGATGTTGGGTTATGGTACTTGGACTACATCAACCAGGATAGGTCGTACAAAGTTCTATGAGTCGTAGAACATGTTTTAGAAAAGTCTAGAGAAAAATTTAAGAAGTTGTATTCCATGAGATGTGTCTATGAGTCGTAGAACATGAACCGTAAAAATGACTGTTGAATCCTTCTTTTCCTAAGTTTTTAATTTATTTTAATTAGGATTAGATGTCTATAAATAGTTGTTTTTTATTTATTTTTTATGTAAGACAATTCGTACAGTTTGGAGCTTTGGTTTTGAGAATTAATTTGTGAAACACTTTTCCATTTTAATTCTTGAATCATTGGTTTATATTACATCTTTTGTTCATCAATTCAAGATTTTGGAAGTCAACTACTCTATATGTAAGTGCATGATTTATCTTTTAAAAATTAATATGAATCATGATCACCCAAGCATGAGTATCTAAATCCACAATTAGGGTTGTGGAAACCATGAGAAATTAACAAAGTAGACTTAATAATAGTCATTCTTGAATAGTGTTTATGCATGTATTGTTTTTCTCTTTGCTTTGATTGCTTTTTAACGGAGGCCTACACTAGAAATCGCATTATTCCTACTTGCCTGACCAAGGGGGTAACAAATGGGAAAATGAATTATACTACAGAGATTTGAGGTTACCAACCCTCATCTAATAGCTTGAACAGACAAGGGATAGCTAATCTGGGGTCAAGGGTAAGAGATAGTAAATCATACACTCGTAGACCGATCAAAGTTGCGTGGTCAAATTCACTTATTTAGGTGACCATCCACTTAGGTGACACCTAACTTACCGAATTTGCATGCTAGACACTAGTCAAGGTTACTACTATAAGGTTTACTACGTTAAAAACTTGTGGGGAACACAAATACCCTAGTCTTATTTTCTATTGATCTTACAAACACTCAATCATGTTGACTTGTTTACTTGCTATTACAATCCTTAATTCAAGCTTTTGTTTCACACCCCCCCCCCCCTCTTTTACGAAAATAACTTGACTAAAAGTACTACTAACAAACAATTAGGCTAACTCTAGACCTCATTTCTCGTGGGATCGACCCAAACCTCTGCTAGGTTCTTTATTTGAACGACTGCTTTACTTCTTGTGAGATGTGTAATTTGGGTGTATCAATTGCCTACACATTGATGTGTATGGTGTATAGTTGAGCGTTATCAAAGGCAACCCAAGTGTGTTGTTTTTCTTCTTTTTAATTGTCTCTTTCTAGATACATCATTAGCTTAGTATAGTATAGCTTAGAGTTGGGGAAATACATGGTTAAACTAATGGTTGTAAACTGTGCAGGAAATAGTAGAAAAAATTGGAAAAATTCAAGGTAAAGGAGTATCTTCGAGCAGGGTTTACGGATCGTGGTTCATTCCACGAGTTGTGAATCCTACTCGTAGAACTTAGAGAAATACACCTTGCATGACTTTTTCTACGATCCCCATGCACGAGTCGTCGTTCACACTACGATCTGTAGATGGTGCTTGTAGAAATCAGAGCATATGACAACTGCAGGTTTAGATCTATGAACCCTCTCTACGAGCTCTATTATGGACCAATTTTGATCATGACATAAATATGCTCTTCCAAGGGTCTACAGTGCCTCACATTCACGTGTTACTATTGAAAAATAAATAACAACTATTGTAAAACCTCACTAAATTAATACTCAGTTAATTAATAATCTCTCTAAGATAATAATTTCCTCCGGTCCCGACTTGGGCCAATGGAAAAAATTGCTTATTTCGATAAGATTATATATTTTCAGAAAACCCTTATAGAAATATATGGTCCCATTAATATTATAAATTAATAATTATTTAAAAGTACAAATATATCTAAGACAATTTAGTGAAATATGATTCTATTATGTTCTATTTTTTGTTAAAATTTGTAACATCTCGGATTCGAAAAGATAGGAAAAATTTTAGTTTTTAGAAATTTGGTGCCAGTTCCAACAGTGCCATCCACGGCTCGTGGAATGACCCATAGAGCGTAGTTCAGGTTCGTGAATGGCCAGATAAGTCTTCCCAAAATGTCAAGTTTTCTATAATTGTCAAGGTTCACCAGGACGGTCCATCGTCCAATGCACGAGTCGTAGATAGGTCTCGTAGGTGAGTCCCAGACTTAGTTGAATTCAGGATCAGACTGTTGTGACCTACGGTCGTGGTCCACGGTACATCATAAGACCCACGGTCTGTAGGTGGGGTCCGTCGTTGGGAGTCCAAAAATCTTAGTTTCTGAACCAATCGACGGTGGACCTATACGTGGAACCACGGATCGTAGATCCCCACTGTCGATGGGGTCGACAATTATTTTTAAGAGGGGCTTTTGGGTATTTTCCTAATTATTCTAGCCTAATACTATGTCGGTCTACCCTTCACCAAAACCCCTATATAAGTGTTTTTAACCCCAAAATTCCTCAATTGAGTTAGAATTTTTCTTCTATGTTATGAGTTCTTTTAATTATTGATTTAATTGATTGATCTATGTTCTTTTATGCATGAATTGAGTTAATCTCATGTTTTTATGATGATCCCACATGAACCCATGTAATTCCCATGTTTTTCCAAGTTATGATCATATGGTGTGAGTTTTGGATTATGAAAGAAGAGTTTATGAAATCAAGCATGTTCTTATGAAATTTATGTAAATGTTTTAAGGATGCTTTGAAAGTGAAGTATCAATGATGTTGTTATTGTTGTGTTGTTGAAAGGATTTCTCATATACACATGAAAGCTTGATTGTGAAAGGTTTTCTCACATAATAAGGGTTCTTGGGGTTGAAAGGTCTTCTCACCTAAAATAAACCAATGTTAAGGAGCTATTCTAATGTTGAGGCAAGAGGCGATTACCCTGTTCTCTAATTGTAAGACAAGAGGTGATTACCCAAGTCTCATGATGTAAGGACAAGATGCGATTACCCATGTTCCCTGAAGAGCTAAGCTAAATATGATTAAGAACTATTATGTGGAAATTAAGCTTAGTCCCGAGTGGAAAAGTGGCGATTACCCGTGTCTCATAAACTATGTGCCAACATAGGATTGTCTAGATAGACATTAGCTAGTGGATCCACATAAGCTAGAAGTTCATGGTCCTTACCTTGGCAAGTGGGACAACCTTTTTCGGTGTGGGAGACATCGGATTCCACGTTGATAACTCACATGGTCTTATATGTCGGTTAAGGCTACTTCCCACAAGTAAGTTATGATGAACTGAGGTTACTTCAAGAAGTATCTTACATATGTTTTAAGATGATGTTCACTTGCATTAATCATGTTTAATGACTTGTGTTTTCTAACCCTTAAATTCATGTTTTAGCTTGATCATTGAATGTTCGTGAAAATGTCCCTTTTTAGCATAACTTTATATGCTTTATGCATGGTTGTCATACTTGGTACATGTTTGTACTAACCCATACTCTTGCCTATATTTCCTCAAATGTAGGGTCTGACGGTCAGGGTTCCCAGTTTCGTGACTAGAGTTCTTTGAGGAGCTTTTGTGCTTTGGTGAGTCCTCATGCTTCGAGGATCGGACATTTATTGTTTTCAGTCTTTCCTTACTTTCAGTTTTGGAACATGATGTACGGGCTACATCCAGATTCATTCTTATGTACTAGATATCTTTGATACGATGTTTAGACTTCCGTTTTTTTCTATAAAACTATTATATATTGAAACTATCTTTTAAATCTCTTTTATTTTACTATACTGTAAGATGAATGCTAAGTGGCTTGTATGGGACCTCTCGGGGTCTTATACGCCATGTTACGCCTAGGGGAATACCTTGGGTCGTGAAAAACTTGGTAATCAGAGCACAAGGTTTAGAAAGGTCCTAGGAAGTCTCATAAGCCACGTCGAGTATAGTCTTGTTCATGAGTGTGAAGCGCGCCACACTTATGAATGAGAGGCTACAAGATGTTTAGGAAACTCCACTTTTTTCACTATTCTAAAGTCATGCGATAGACTTTAACTCTATAAATTATTTCTCCTAATCCTTATCCGATGCTCTACAGGGTATGACCACTCGAAGGGCTTATGCTAGAAGGAATGTGAGGGAGAATGTGGAACAATAAGCTCCTCCTCAAGCTCATCAAGCTCCGATCGACCCTTTGGCCGAGCGAGTGACTAATGCGGAGTTCAGGGCTGCTTTTCAAGTATTGGCTCAAGCCATGTCGGCCCAAGATAATAGGGAGGTTGCGGTCCCCGTGAACCCACATGTGGGTACACCAACATCTAGAGTGAGGGACTCCACTAGAATGAATTCCCTGGAGTTTCATGATTCTAAGGTTGAGGAAGATCCTCAAGAGTCCATTAGTGAGGTGTACAAGGTGTTGATGATCATGGGAGTGACACCAGTGGAAAAGGCGAAGTTGGCCTCTTATCAACTTAAGAGTGTTGTTCAAGTTTGGTTTAACCAATGGAAAGAGGGGAGACCAGAAGATGCGGGTCCTCTCGATTGGGAAAAGTTCAAAGTTGCTTTCCTTATAGGTTCCTTCCCTTTGAGATAAGGGAGGCAAAAATGCTTGAGTTCATCAACCTTCGTCAAGGAAATATGAGTGTGAAGGAATATGCTTTGAAGTTCACACAATTTTCTCAATATTCTCCCACAATGGTTGCCGATCCTAAGGCAAAAATGAGTAAGTTCATTTCGGACGTGTCCGAAATGGTGGTTAAGGAAAGACGTACCACCATGCTTATTAATGATATGGATATTTCTCGTCTCATGGTTCACGCTTAACAAATTGAAGAGGAGAAACTTAAGGAAATGTCTAGGGAGGCAAAGAGGGCTAAAACCGGTGATGGTAATTTCTCACATTCAAGGTCCGATGGACATGGTCATTCCAAGTTATGACAAAGGTTTTCCGGTCAAGGTTCCTCCAATGTGTGATCTATGTTCAACAAAGAAAGGGTGTCTAACCCTAAGCCTCAAGGAGGTAGTGGTAGTGGGTCTTTATTGCCTACTTGTGCTAAGTATGGAAGGAAGCATGAGGGCAAGTGTCTAGTGGGTTCAAATGCTTGCTTTGGTTGTGGTAAGATGGACCACAAGATAAGAGATTTTCCTTCTGTTGCTAAGAATGATTGAGATAATCATCAACGGGCTCAACCTAATCCTTCATCCGGTCCTAGTGGTTCGGGTCCAAATGCTCCAAGCAAAACAAATTCCATGCACTTCATACTTGTCATGATCAAAAGGGTTCTCCAGATTTGGTTACCGGTATGTTGAAAGTCTTTCAACTTGATGTTTAGGCTTTACTTGACCCCGGTGCTACCTTGTCTTTTGTGACACCATATGTGACTATGAGGTTTGATATTCTTCCGGATGTGTTGTAGATCCTTTTTATGTCTCTACTCCTGTTGGTGATCTATTGTGGCTAAGAGGCTCTACAGAAAGTGTCCCATCTCCTTGTCCCATAGAGTTACTCTTGTTGATGTGGTAGAGCTTGATATGCTAGATTTTGATGTTATCCGTGGTATAGATTGATTGCATTCATGTTATGCTTTTATTGATTGTAAAACCTGTGTAGTCAAGTTTTAATTTCCGAATGAACCCATCCTAGAGTGGAAAGGGGGGAATTCTATGCCTAAGGGTTAGTTTGTTTTTTGTTTTAAAGCTAGAAGGATGATTTCTAAGGGTTGCATTTACCATCTAGTTAGGGTGAGAGATATAGATTCAGAGACCCCTACTTTTGAGTCGATCCCCGTTCTAAATGAGTTTTTGGAAGTGTTTCCAGATAATCTACCTGGTATTCCTCCCAGAAGAGAAATAGACTTTGGTATTGACCTTCTCCCAGATATGCAACCTATCTCTATTCCTCCTTACCGAATGGCTCTGGCAGAACTTAAGGAGTTGAAAAAGTGATGAGTTCGAGATTTGGACTCATTTAGGGCTTTGTTTATATAGATTTAGTGTCCTCAAATGCTTATTTTGTGCCAATAACTGATGTAAAACCCTTGATTTTTAGGTTTATGGATTGAGGAACAAAGCAAGGACACTAACAAGCAAAAAGGAACAAAACAGGCTGAAAGGATGAATAAAGGCAGCCTAGTGATCGCCAAGTTCACTTGTCAAATTGCCAAATGGCTATCTGACCGCCTAAAGTTCCAGTGTGCCAAGCCCTGAGGGAAGAAATCAAGTTGGCGAGAGAAATGAGCAGTCTTCGGATCGTCGAGTAGTTCCGCGATGCAGTGCTAGATCGCCCAAAGTTATAGACCTTGAGGATCCTGAATGCCAAGGCAGAAGGGCGATGGAAGTGACCAAAGGGCGGCTCACCGAGCCTGACTTACTTCGCCGAATGACTCTTTGCAACACATTTTTGGCAGCTATAGATACATTTTTGAACATTTAGTTTAGTATCTTAGATCATATATTTTTAATCTATTATTAAGTTTTTAGCTCTGGAGACAGTTTTCTCTAGTTGTTCCTAAGCTTTGAAGGATTGAAGTTTTTCATTTTTGAGAAATTGGAAGTGGGTCTTTGAGAATCTTCAAATTGGAGCATTGTAAGGACGAAATCACTCTTACCCAGTTGATGGATAATCAATTTGGTAATGATTTTTTACCTTTTTATGATGTCTAGCTAACACCCTAATTCTTGGGGTGTGATTATGGGCTGATTTAGTTTATGGGTATTGCTAATTGTTAGTTTAAATGCTATTTAGAAGTGAGTTCAATCATTAATTGTGGTTTAATTTAAGAATTGTAGTTGCAAATGCAGTTCTAGCTTTGTGTTCTTGGCTTGCTTGAGAGAGAGGTTTTATAACTAAGGTTTTTGATCGATGGTTTGTGGGTATTGGGTTGACCTAGGTTCAACTCGAGAGAGTGAATCCTAAACCCAATTCCACACATGCAGCTCGAGAGAGTGAATGGACTAGGGTGTAGCCTGTTCTTATTTTGCATGTTTTTTTATATTCGATAGAAATCAACTTGATTCGGGTAAATTGTTCGAGAGAAAGTTTACCTCCACTATAGCCTAGCTTACTCACTAATATCTAGCTAATTACTAATAGTTGCAATTACCCATTTGTCTATATTAGCCTATAATCGAATCACATCCCAAGAACCCGTCTCATCTCATTATTGTTTGCCACTGTTTGTAGTTGATAATCAAAACCAAAACCAAAACCCCCCATTTGACATTCGTGTCACCCCCTGATTTTAATGATGTCATTATTCGATAATTTTTATTCCTATGACTAATTTGATCATGTTCATACTTCCCAATTGACTCTTAAACACGTACCGCTCCCTGTGGGATTCGACCCCAACTAATTTAGTTGGGTTTTATACTGATTTACAATCGTTGAACACCTAGAATTGGATGAGGTGTGCTTGAAACGTTAAAATCAAAGAGAAATTGAAAGATTTGTTGGATAAGAGTTTCCTCCGACTGAGTATCCCCCCATGGCGTGCTCCAGTTTTGTTTGTTAGAAAGAAAGTTGGTTCTCTCCATATGTGTATTGACTACCAACAATTGAACAAAGTGACCATTAAGAATAAGTATCCCCTTCCAATGATAGATGACTTGTTTGACCAACTTCAAGGGGCAAGTTACTTTTCTAAGATTGACCTTTGGTCGGGTTATCACCAATTGAGGGTGAAAGAAGATGACATTCCGAAGATGGCTTTTCAAACTCGGTATGGTCATTATGAGTTTTTGGTAATGTCGTTTGGTTTGACTAATGCTCTGGCGGCATTTATGGATATGATGAATAGGGTTTTTAGACAATACCTTGACATGTTTGTGATTATGTTCATTGATGATATACTAATATATTCAAGGAGTGAGGATGAGCATATTAATCATTTGAGGGTTGTGTTGCAAATTCTCAAGGACCAACGACTCTTTGTGAAGTTTAATAAATGCGATTTTTGGTTAAGGTCCGTCGCTTTTCTTGGTCATATTGTCTCAAGTAAGGGTATAGAGGTAGATCCTAAGAAGACGGATGCAATTAAGAGTTGGTCTAGACCTTTATCCCCTCCGTATATTAGAAGTTTCTTAGGTTTGGTTGGTTATTACAGAAGGTTTGTTGACAACATTGACTCAAAAGAAGGCTAAGTTCATATGGTTCGAAGCATGTGAAAAGAGTTTTCAAGAATTGAAGGATAGACTTACTTCCGCTTCGGTGTTGACTTTACCGGAAGGGATTGATGGTTTTGTTGTTTATTGTGATGCCTCGAGAAATGGGCTAGGATGTGTGCTTATGCAAAATGGGAAAGTCATTGCCTATGCTTCAAGGCAACTTAAGATTCATGAGAAGAATTATCCTACCCATGACCTCGAACTAGCGACAATTCTGTTTGCTCATAAGATCTGGAGACATTATTTGTATGGTGTTCATGTTAATGTTTTTACCAACCACAAGAGTTTGCAATATGTGTTTAATCAGAAGGATCTAAATTTTTGCCAAAGAAGGTGGCTTGAGTTACTGAAGGATTATGATATGAGTGTCCACTATCACCCCGGTAAGGCGAATGTGGCGGCGGATGCTCTTAGTCAGTTTTCTATGGGTAGTGTTGCTCACATCGAAGATGATAAAAAGAGAGTTGGTTCGAGATGTTCATGGATTGTCCCGATTGGGTATTCAGTTAGTGGACTCTACTAAAGGTGGTGTTATGGTTCACAATGGTTACGAATCATCTTTTGTGGCGGATGTGAAAGCCAAACAAGGTCTTGATCCGGCTTTGGTTGAATTAAAGGAAGCAATGCTTAAAAAGTTTACTGAGGCTTTCTCCCAAGGGGGAGATGGGGTGCTTTGATAACAAGGTTGTTTGTGTGTTCCTAATGTAAATGACTTGGGAGAGCAGATTTTAGTAGAAGCCCATAGTTCTCGATATTCCATTCACCCGGGAGCCACCAAGATGTACCATGATTTGCGGGAGATCTATTGGTGGAATAGGATGAAGAAGGATATTACGGAATTTGTGGCTAAATGTCCCAATTGTCAACAAGTGAAAGTTGAGCATCAGAAATCGGGAGGTTTATCTCAAGATATTAACATTCCTACTTGGAAGTGGAAAGATTTGAATATGGACTTCTTCGTTGGCTTGCCTCGCACCCGATGACAACATTACTCGATTTGGTTTATAGTAGATCGAATGACGAAATCGGCTCATTTTATTCCCCTCAAGATTTCTTACTCGGTGGAGGACTATGCTAAGTTGTACTTGAGAGAAATGGTAAAGTTGCATGGAGTACCTTTATCCATTATCTCCGATCGTGGTACCCAATTCATCTCTCAGTTTTGGAAATCTTTCCAAAAGGGCCTTGGTACTTGTGTTAAGCTTAGTACAGCCTTTCATCCACAAACCGATGGGCAAGCAGAGCATACTATCCTAACTTTGGAAGATATGTTGAGAGCATGTGTAATTGACTTCAAGGGTAATTGTGATGATCACTTGCCTTTGATTGAGTTTGCCTACAACAATAGTTATCACTCAAGTATTGGTATGACTCCATTTGAGGCCATTTATGGTAGGAGGTGTAGATCTTCAATAGGTTGGGTTGAGGTGGGTGAAGTTGCCCTAATAGGTCCTGAGTTGGTACATGAGGCTATAGAAAAAGTTTGGCTTATTAGAGAAAGGTTGAAAACAGCTCAAAGTCGACAATAGTCCTATGCCAATGTTAGAAGAATAGATCTTGAGTTTTATGTTAATGATTGGGTCTATTTGAAAATTTCACCCATGAAGGGTGTAATGAGATTTGGTAAGAATGGGAAGCTTCGTCCCTGATATGTAGGCCCATATCAGATTTTGAGACGTATTGGTAAGGTTGCTTATGAACTTGAATTGGCATCGGTGCATCCAGTTTTCCATGTCTCCTTGTTGAAGAAATGTGTTGGTGATACGACATTTATAGTTCCATTAGAAGGTTTGAGAGTTAAGGAGATCTTTCTTATGAGGAAGTCCCGGTTGAGATTTTAGACCGGCAAGTCAAGAAGTTGAGAAAGAAAGAAGTTTCTTCCGTAAAAGTTTTGTGGAAAAATCAGTTAGTTGAGGGTGCTACTTGGGAGGCCGAGGCCGATATGATGTCTCATTATCCTCATCTCTTTCCTTCTACCCCTACTCTAGCTTGAGGTATTGAGTTTCTCATGGTTTAGTCTTTTGGTGTCATCTGTCTTGGATATTTCCATGATTTTCTCATTTATGCATGTTCATGAAAAAGCTTAAGTTTTGAGAAAATGAGTCAACTTGATTGATTTCTACATATTTATGTGCATTTGAATATGAGTTGCATATAGACTTCATGATATGATGTTTTGAACATGTTTTAACTTGAAATTGATGTTTCCTCCTCAGATATGTGCATTTACGTAATTGCATACATGTTGGGCTGTTAGGTTTAAGTTCCTACCCTCCTTATGATGTCTTGACTCTCATTCGTGGACAAATGATCCCAAGGGGAGATAATGTAACACCTCAGATTCAAAAAGATAGGAAAAATTCAGTTCTTAGAAATCTGGTGCCAGTTTTGACAGTGTCATCCACGACCTGTGGAACGACCCACAGACCGTAGGTCAGGTCTGTGGTTGGCCAGTTATAAGTCTTTCCAAAATGTCAAGTTTTCTGTAATTTTCAACGGTTCACCAGGACGGTCTGTCGTCCAATCCACGAGTCGTAGATATGTCTCATAGGTGAGTCCCATACTTAGTTGAATTCAAGATCAAAATGTTGTGACCTACGGTCGTGGTCCATGGTCCGTAGGTGGGGTCCGTCATTGGGAGTCCAAAAATCTTAGTTTATGAACTGATCGACGGTTCGTAAGTGGACCCACGGACCGTAGGTCCCCACTGTCGATAGGGTCGGCAATTATTTTTAAGAGGGGCTTTTGGGTATTTTCCTAATTATTCTAGCCTAATATTATGTCATTCTACCCTTCACCAAAAACCCCTATATAAGTGTTTTTAACCCCAAAATTCCCCAATTGAAATCATTCTCTCAAAATTCACAAAAGAAGAACAAGTCTTCCTCTCAAATATTTCTCTCTCTAGGAAGCTTGAAGAAGAAGGGTTCAACCTAGGGTTTCAAGTCAAGTCTCCTAATCCACCATTGAAGTTAAGCAATTTTCATTGAGGTATGATGGTTTTCATCCATGGATTCCTTTCCTCCATGGAGTTCCCAACTTCTCAAATTTTCAAAGTTAGAAATCCCCAATTGAGTTAGGATTTTTCTTCTATGTTATGGGTTCTTTTAATTATTGATTTAATTGATTGATCTATGATCTTTTATGCATAAATTGAGTTAATATCATGTTTTTATGATGATCCCCATGAACCCATGTAATTCCCATGTTTTTCCAAGTTACGATCATATGATGTGGGTTTTGGATTATGAAAGAAGAGTTTATGAAAACAAGCATGTTTTCATGAAATTTATGTAAATTCTTTAAGGATACTTTGAGAGTGAAGTATCAATGATGTTGTTATTGTTGTGTAGTTGAAAATATTTATCATATACACATGAAAGCTTAATTGTGAAAGGTTTTCTCACATAATAAGAGATCTTAGGGTTGAAAGGTCTTCTTACCTAAAATGAACCAATGTTAGGGAGCTATTCTAATGTTGAGGCAAGAGGCGATTACCCATACCCACTAATTGTAATACAAGAGGTGATTACCCATGTCACGTGATGTAAGGACAAGAGACGGTTACCCATGTTCCTTTAAGAGGTAAACTAAATATGATTAAGAACTATTCCGTGGAAGTTAAGCTTAGTACCGAGTGGATAAGTGGTGATTACCCATGTCCCATGAACTATGTGCCAACATAAGATTGTCTAGATAGATATTAGCTAGTGGATCCACATAAGCTAGAAGTTCATGGTCCTTACCTTGGCAAATAGGACAACCTTTTTCGGTGTGGGAGACATCGGATTCCATGTTGATAGCTCACATGGTTTTATATGTCGGTTAAGGCTACTTCCCACAAGTAAGTTATGATGAACTAAGGTTACTTCAAGAAAGTATCTTACATATGTTTTAAGATGTTGTTCACTTGCATTGATCATGTTTTATGACTTATGTTTTCTAACTCTTAAGTTCATGTTTTAGCTTGATCATTGCATACTCATGAAAATGTCCCTTTTAGTATGACTTTATATGTTTTATGCATGGCTATCATACTTGGTACCTGTTTGTACTAACGCATACTCTTGCATATATCTTTTATGGAAGAAGGATTTTGTACCTTAGGTAGGAGAGTGACATTTGTGCAATTGATGGCTCTAAACATCTTCTTTTGTTGAAATACTTCTTTCATTGCCCCTGTAATTTCCACCCCAATAGTCTTCCTGATCGTCTTCCAAGCTTTCTTGAAGAAATAAACATTGTATATGTCAAATCCTGGAGCCTTAGTCATTGTACTCTAGACTTTTGTCGCATGATGCTTTCTTCATCCGGGACCCATTTTTCAAGCTTGAGTTTCATCTCTTTCTCTTTTCCAAATAGCTCAGCATCATCATACTTATCCCTTAGTTTCATTTGAATCTCAGTGAGTTGTTTTCTAGATAGTTGTATCTGAGCTTCAACCTTTGGGTAAGCATGCGTGCGTAGTTGTTTGAGCTTTATTTTAACATCTTCAGTCTTTTCCATATTCTGTCCATTTTGTCTCCTATTACTTGTTGTTTCCATGTATGTCTTACTATCTCTTGGAAATCTTGGTGATCTGCCAAATGGTTGAAAAATTTGAATGGTCTGAGGCCATTCAATTGCTGAATTTCCATACTGTCACACAACATGCAATGATCTGAAAATTGTGGGTCAAGGATTTGTATATCCAAGAGTGGCCATTTGATCTTCTAGAGATGATCAATTACAACCCTGTCAATTTTGAGTTGGTCCATGTGTAAGTCCTTCCACTTGTTCTCATCTCTATGAGCCCATTGTTGCTCATGCATTGCTCTAAGTCCCTAGTTTCACTATTTAGTACATGGCTGCCAATTCTATCTTAACCTCTTAAAATAGCATTGAAGTCTCTCATCACAAGCCGTGGGTGTTTAACCATAGATGATAGTGTGTCAATCGCAGGCCACAATCCTTTCCTATCTTCTATTGTGTGTAGTCCATATGTTGTAATGAATTTGAACTCGGTACCATTCGATTCCACTAGGCAGTGTATCATTTGATTGCGGGTGTGTAGTACAATTATGTTGACTATACCTGGTTCCATAATATCCAGATTCTGCCTCTTTCAGTGCCCAAATAGTTATGATGCAACAACTATCAAGGAGCAACCTTCTGTATTATTTTAGTAGCATGTTTCCTACTAACTCTATGCTCAACAATAACAATAAGATCAATATGTTCCTTTTTATTATTTTGGGATATTCATTGGGGAAAATTGTGCAGAATAGCAAACATATAAATCATATTAAATGTTATAGTTATTGTTTAGGGAAATTCTAATTCGTAACCATAGTTTCCCTGATCTTGCTATTCGCCTGATTTGTATATATTTAGAACTTGTATAATTCGATTCCTGGTTGTATATATTCAAAATTTTGTAAATGTTTACCCTAGCTATTTGTATATGATTTATGAAAAAATCGTAATAAATTACCATGTTTGTATAAAGGCAAGCGAAATATACAAACAAAGTTCTCAAAAATTCCTAAATATATAACTACAAAATTTATAGATACTCACCCTATTTTATATTCGCAAGTAAAATATACAAACACGCAAAAATATACAACCACGACCTCTGTAGCTAACAAAACTATAGCTATGGAGCGCAATTATCGAAACTATAGCTATAAAGTCTTATTATGTCTAATATGTTTGCTATTTCTGAAATTTTCTCTCATTATTTATGCTTAAATAACTTATTGAATCCCCTTACATTCCATGTTGCAACCTTCATAAGGGATTGTTTGGTGGTTTGGGCTCTTCCCTTCACTATGTTGACCTCTATCAGCCTTATCAAAAGCTTGTTGAATGGCTTGTTGGAGAGTGTTATCCATAAGTGGATTAAATTCATTCATTGTGGCAATATCATCCTCATGTATATCCTGTCTTTTCCCCTTCACAACTGATTTCCTTTTGTATTTGTCCATTTCGTCTCAGGTTGTATAGGGGTACGGACCTCTATAGGCACAACTTGTGAGCTTAGAAGGGGGTTGTTGGTGTGCATTGCTCCTTGTTGTCCTTGGCATTCCACACTTGTTTCACCTTCTTTTGTCCAGCCTTTGGGCCAGCTTGTTGAACTTTAGGTTGAGGTGGCTGGCTTTTGTAGAGATGCCCAATTTGGCAGCAATTTGGGTAATACTGTGGTTTCCGGTCGTAGCTAACCTTTTGTTTAAACATAGTATCGTTTGGATCCATTACTCTTACCACCTTTGGTAATGGTCATATAACATTAATCTCCACCAGTACCCTAGTACATGATATGTGTTCTAATTTCGTGGTGCATTCATCGACACATATTACGATCCTGCTGAGTGATTTAGGTCCCCAACAATTTAGAGGTAGATTAGGGAACCTTACCCATAGTGAGATTACCTTCAGTACCTCATATTTGAAGTTGAAACTAGTTGACCATGGTTTCACAATGACAGGCTTGTAGTTTATCATTTGCGATCCCCACCCCAACACCATGTTTCTATCAGATTCTGTATGGGACTTCACTACAAAATAGTCTTCATTGTGATAGTAAAGCTTAGGCTTTCAAGTGTATTGGCCTTGCCCTTCCAAAAACCTTTTTACAACTGCAATGGTTGGTGAATTCCCAATTACATATAGTATGACAACATGTTATGTGTGCACCTTAGTGAAACGACTGTTAATGTGCACCAAGAGAGTTCTAATAAAAAATTATTTACACATATGACTGTTTAATGTCAATTCTTTTAGACTTTTATTTACAAAATAATTATTTGGCTAAAACATGTCAATTCAATCTAAGAATTGCATGCATGTGTCAATTCCTCAATGGGAAAAGGGACAAATATACCCCAAACTTTTGTAAATGATATGCGTATACCCTCTGTTATATTTTTAGGACGTCAGTATCCTTGCCGTCCAAATTTTGGAGGATATATATCATTTAAGTTAACGGTGGTACACGTGTCTCGATCTTAACCACGGACTTGATATTTGTTAACTTTCAACCCAAAATTAAAAAAATCCATCCGAATTAATCTAAAAACCCGCCCAAATACATAATACCAGAACCCAAAAATATTAACCCAAATCCCCAAATCAATTCACTTAATTTCAAATTAAGCAACTTAAACACTTTTTTAGCAGCATCTTTCCTATCTTCATCCCCAATCAACATTTAATCCTCCAATTTCTTCTCAACTTTCTCATAGAAGAGGAAGACCCATCCAATCATCTTCATCCCCAGAATCATCCTCCATTTTCTCCTCAACTTTCTCACATGTGCCTTGACCCATTTAATCTTTCTTTTTAGCTAAATCAATTATTTACTCATCACCATCATTTACTTGATCAAATCTCCTAGGAAGATCTGTTGAAAGACTTCACAAATTTTTGATATCTCAATGTAAATATCAAACATAAATAGAATAAGAAGATATTAATGGCAAAGACATATGAATACTTATATGAAAACAAGAACAAAAAAGTCTCTTTCAAGAGATTATAAGAAAAATAGAGTAAAAAATTACATATAAGAATTAGAAATACAGGAATATTCTCTATAATTTTTTAATTCTTGATTTTCATGTATCTGCTCATCTGTTGACTCATTTCTAGTTTCCTGCTTCAATTTTTGCATTGACAAACAGGCATATGCACAAAAGTTAGTGGAAATTGCATTCGCAAATTGGGAAAATGTTAAAAAATCGGACAACGAGATTTCTATTAACGTATCACCCTCTCCGAGGATAGGGGGCATGAGCAGATGTCACCTAGGAAATTAAGTGAACTGATTTGGGGATTTGGGGTTAATATTTTGAGCAACTTTCACATATAGTAAACATAAAAATCATATTTGTATGTTATAACTATAGTTTGCATAATTGCGCTCCATCGCAAATTTTATGTTTGATATGAAGGTTTTGATTTGTATAATTCGCTACAAACATCTAATTTTATACAAATTATTCAGTTTTGTATAAATGCATTTATACATTGTAATTTGTATAATAAGATCTGTATTTGTATAATTATAAGTGTATAGGACGAAAATATATGTATTTGTATATACACTTTTCTCTCGCTTTATACAAACACAAACGCATTTTATATATTTTATACCGAAATGTATAAAATTGTTAATTGTATACCGAATCAAATGACAAAAAAAAGGGATGTTTGCTGCGAATTACAATTAAAATAAACTATAGCTATAACATTTAATTTGAATTAATAATTTGCTATTTCATACAATTTTCCCTAATATTTTTGGGTTATGGGTATTATGTATTTAGGCGGGTTTGTAGATTAATTCGGGTGGATTTTTTTTAATTTTGGGTAGAAATTTAACAAATATCAGGTCAATGATTAAGATCGAGACACGTGTACCACCGTTAACTTAAAGGGTATATATGCTTCAAAATTTGGACGACAAGGATACTGATGTCCTAAAAGTATAACGAAGGGTATACACATATCATTTACGAAAGTTCGGGGATATATTTGTCCTTTTTTCCTTCCTCAATCACTATTATTTTATGGAAAAAAAAAATATACCCCCAAACTATCATAAATGATATGCAGATACCCTCCGTCATACTTTTGGGACATTGGTGCCCCTGCCGTCCAAAAACTAGAGCATATATACCCTTTATACTAACGGACATACACGTGTCATAATCTTATTCACCGATCCGACATTTATTAAATATCGGATTGACGGATAAGATTGTGCCACGTATCCCTATTTAGTCTTTTGTTACAGTGAAGGGCATGTATGCTCTAGTTTTTAGATGGCAGGGGCACCAATGTCCCAAAAGTATGATGGAGGATATCTGCATACCATTTATGATAGTTGGGGGGGGGGGGG